>PVIU01028409.1:0-18982 GCA_004026605.1 Ondatra zibethicus | reverse complement strand
CCCCATCCCTCCTGGCCTAGGAAGGAGTGCATTCAAAAAGACTCGGTTCTCAAAAAGATAATACATGCAGAAGAGATAGGTCCTGGTGTCATTGTTGATGGGTTCTCCATCTGCCAACTTTCGCCGCCACATTCAGAGAGTCTGGTTTGATCATATGCTCATTCAGTCCCAGTCCAGCTGGATTGGTGCGCTCCCATTATGAACATTTGGGAGCGCACCAATGTGCGCTGAGACATTTGACATTCCTCTGTTGAGAATTCCCTATTTAGATCTGTACCATATTTTTTAGTTGGACAATTTAGTTTGTTGCTGTCTAGTTTCTTGAGTTCTTTATATATTTAGGAAATCAGCCCTGTGTCAGATGTGGGGTTGGTTAAAAAAAAAATCCTATTTATAGGCTGCTGCTTTGTCCTATTGGCAGTGTCCTTTGCCTTACAGAAGCTTCTCAGTTTCAGAAGGTCACATTTACTTATTGTCAGTCTCAGTGTCTGTGCTACTGTTCTTCTCTTCAGGAAATTGTCTCCTGTGCTAAAACTAATTCACACTTTCTCTTCTATCAGGCTCAGTATATCTGTTTTTCTGCTGAGATCTTTTGTCCACGTGGATTTGGGTTTTGTGCAGAGTGCTAGATATAGATCTATTTGCATTCTTCTACATGCTGACATCCAGTTATACCAGCACCATTTACTGAAGATGTTTTCTTTTTTCCATTGTATAATTTTGACTTTGTCAAAAATTCAGATGTCCATAGTTGTGTGGATTTATGTCTGGGTCTGCAATTTGATTTCATTGATTCACCGGTCTTTTCTATGTCAGTACCATGTGATTTTTATTACAATAATTTTGTAGTTGAGTTTGAAATAAGGGATGGTGATACCTCTGGAATTCCCTCTACCCACAGGATTGTTTTAGCTATCTTGTGTTGTTTGTTTCTACAAATAAAGTCTAGTATTTACTTTCAAGTATGTAAAGAATTGTAATGGGATTTTAATGGGAATTGCACTGACTCTGTAGATTGCAGTTGTTAAGATTTTTACTATGTTAATCCTACCAATCAATGAGTATGGGAGATCTTTCCATCTTCTGACATCCTCTCTAATTTCTTTCTTCAAAGAGTTGATATACTTGTCATACACTTCTTTAACGTACTTGATTAGAGTTACCACAAGTGGTTTTACATTATGTATAGATATTGCGAAGGTTATTGTTTCATTAATTTCTTTCTCAGCTTGTTTATCATTTGTGTAAATCAGATGAGGATTACCAATTTTTTTTATTTTAGATTATTTTGTATTATGTAACTTTTCTCAAAGTGTTTATCCTCTGTAGGAGATCACTGGTGGAAATTTTGGGGTTGATTATGTATACTATAACATCATCCACAGATAGCAATACTTTGACTTCTTCCTTTAATTTATGTCCCCTTGATCTCCTTTAATTGCTCTAGCTAAAACTTCAAGCGCTTTATTCAACAGATATGGGGAGAGCAGAAGCCTTTTCTTGTCTCTGATTTTTGTGCAATTGTTTTAAGTTTCTCTCAAATTGATTTGATTTTGTCTATCATCTTGTTCTATATTTTCTTTATTGTGTTTAGGTATGCCCTTTGTATTTCTGATCTCTTCAAGACTCTTATATTGTGGATTACAATGACAGATATAGTACATTGAAACATCTCTGCATCTCTGTGATGAAGCACTCTTGATCATGATGAACAGACTTTTTGATGTGTTCTTGGGTTTGATAACTCAGTTGTTATTAAATATTTTTGTATCTATGTTCATAAGAGAAAATGGTCTGTAATTTTCTTTTTTTGTTGACACTTTGTGCAATTTGGGTATTAGGGTAACTGTGGCTTCATAAAATGAATTCAACAAAGTTTCTTCTGTTTCTATTTTGTGAAATAATTTGAAGAGAACTGCTATTATATCTTCTTTGAAAGTTTGGTAAAATTCTGTGTTAAAAACATCTGGCCTTGAGGTATTTTAGGTTAGCAGACTTTTAATAACTGCTTCCTTGGGCATATTAGGCCTATTTAAATTATTTATATTATCTTGATTTAAATTTGGTATATCAAATCTATGGATAAAATTATTCATTTCTTTTAGGTTTTCCATATTTTCTGGAGTACAGGTTTTTGAAAAATGACCAACTTATTCTTTGGGTTTCCCTGGTGTCTATTATTACATCCCCCATTTCATTCTGACTTTTTAATTTGGATATTCTCTCTCTGCCTTTTAGTTAGTTTGTATAAGGGTTTGCCTATTTTGTTCATTTTCTTAGTGAATCAACTCTTCATTTCATTAATTATTTGTACTGTTCTCTTTGCTTCTATTTCATTGATTTCAGCCCTGAATTTGATTATTTCGTGCAGTCTACTTTTCTTTGGTACATTTGCTTCTTTTCTTTCTAGAGATTTCAGGTAAACTATTAAGTTACTGGTATGAGAATCTTTATGCAGGCATTTAGTGCTATAAACTTTCCTCTTAGTACTGCTTTCATTATGTGTCACAAGTTTAAGTATGTTGTACATTGACTTCATTGAACTTCAGTAAGTCTTTATTTCTTTGTTTCTTCCTTGACCCAATAGTGATTCAATATAGAGTTATTCAGTTTCCATGGTTTTATAGGCTATCTATTTTTGTTGAATATCCATGATAGTCTTATAAGATACAGGGGGTTATTTCGGTTTTCTTTCTTTCTTTCTTTTGTATCTTTTGAGACTTTCTTTATTATTGAGCATATGATTAGTTTTGGAGAAGTTTCAATGAGGTGCTGAGAAGAAGTTATATTCTTTTGTGTTTGGGTGAAATGTTCTTTAGATAAATGTTAGGCCCATTAGAGTCATAAGATCTGTTAGTAACATTATTTGTTTGTATAGAATCATTTCTGGACATCCTCTCTATTAGTGTGAGCATAATGCATAGTTTTGAAGTCTCCCACTATTTATGTGTATGGTTTGATACGTAATTTAAGATTTAGTAATGCTTCTTTTACAGATGTGGGAGCCCTTGTATTTGGAGTATAGATGTTCAGAATTTAGACTTCATCATGGTGGATTTTTCCTTTGATGACTATGAAATGTTCCTCTCCATTTTATTTGATTAATTTTGGTTTGAAGTCAATTCATTAGGTGTTAGATTATCTACACCAATTTGCTTCTTAGGTCCTAAGACTTGCTTCTTAGGTTAGATTAGAAAACTTTTTTCCAACCCTCTTCTCTGAAATAATGTCTATCTTTGATGTTGAGGTGTGTTTCTTTTATGCAGCAGGAGGATGAATCTATTTTCATATCTATTTGCCAGTCTGTCTGCCTTTCTTTCTTTCTTTCTTTTGGCAAAATCAAGTCCATAGATATTGAGAAATATTAATAACCAGAGATTGTGAATTACTGTTTTGTGCATGTGTGCTGGAGGTGATGGTGGTAGTTTGTGTGGTTGTGTGTGTGTGTGTGTGTGTGTGTATTTCCCTTCATTGCTGGTGTGACATATTCTATTTTCTGTGCTTTTGTAGATATAGTTACTTTTCTTGGGTTGGAGTTGTAATTCCAGTACCAGCTGTGGGACTGGATTTGTAGATAGGTACTGCTTAAAACTGATTTTGTTTTCTTCATCAATGGTAATTGAAAGTTTTGCTGCGTATAGTATTCTGGGCTGGCATCTGTGGTCACTTAGAGTCTACAAGACAATATTTGACAAAGAAGCTAAAAGTATACAATGGAAGAATGAAAGCATCTTTAACAAATGCTGCTGGCATAACTGGATGTCAACCTGTAGGAGAATGAAAATAGAGCCTTATCTATCACCATGAACAAAACTCAAGTCCAAATGGATTAAAGACCTCAATATAAATCCGACCACACTTAACCTGATAGAAGAGAAAGTGGGAAGTAGCTTCCAATATATGGGCACTACTTCCTATGTAAAACCCCAGTGGCACAGACAATAAGAGCAATAATGAATAAATGGGACCTCCTGAAACTGAGAAGCTTCTGTAAAGCAAAGGACACTGTCATTAAGACAAAAAGGCATCCTACTGAATGGGAGAAGATCTTCACTAATCCCACATCGGACAAATGTCTGATCTCCAAAATATAAAAAGAACTCAAGAAACTAGACATTAAAATGCTAAATTACCCAATTAAAAAATGGGGTAATGATCTGAACCGAGAATTCTCAACAGAAGAAGTTCGAATGGCCAAAAGATACTTGAAGTCATGTTCAACTTCCTTAGCGATCAGGCAAATGCAAATCAAAACAACTTTGAGATACCATCTTATACCTGTCAGAATGGCTAAAATCAAAAACACTAATGATAGCCTATGCTGGAGAGGATGTGGAGTAAGGGGAACACTCATCCACTGCTGGTGGGAATGCAAACTTGTGCAACCACTTTGGAAATCAGTGTGGCGGTTTCTCAGGAAATTGGGAATCAACCTACCTCAGGATCTAGCAATATCACTCTTGGGAATATACCCAAATGATGCCCAATCATACTACAAAAGCATTTGTGCAACTATGTTCATAACAGCATTATTTGTAATAGCCAAAACCTGGAAACAACCTAGGTGCCCCTCAATGGAAGAATGGATCAAGAAAGTATAGAATATATACACTTTAGACTACTACTCAGCAGTAAAAAACAATGACATCTTGAATTTTTCATGCAAATGGATGGAAATAGAAAACGCTATCCTGAGTGAGGTAACTCAAACCCCAAAAGACGATTATGGTATGTACTCACTCATTAGTGGACCCTAGCCATAAAACAAAGGACACTAAGCTTATAGCTCACAAGCCCAGAGAAGCCAAATAGCAAGGTGAACCCAAAGAAAAACATATATAGATCCTCTTGGAAATTGGAAGCAAACTAGATTGCCAGGCAAAAGTTGGAATACGGGTGGAGGGATAGAGTTGGGGATAGGAGGGGTGGGGGAAGGGGAGAGGGGGAAGGTGAAGAGAGAAGGGAAAGACTGGTGTGAGCTTGGGGGAGTGGGAGGGTGGAGATGGAGGAAAGGTGGATATTGGAGAAGGGAATAAGATATCTACATTATTGGAGTCATTTTAGGACAGGCAAGATACTTGGCTCTAGAGGAGATCCCAGGTGTCCACAGGGATGTCCCCAGCTAGGTCCTTGGGCAGTAGAGGAGAGGGTGCCAGAACTAGCATTGTCCCATAGTCACACTGATGAATATCTTGATCACCACCATAGAAATTTCGTCCGATGGATGGAGATATAGAGACAGAGACCCACATTCACATCAGAGCAATGGATTGAGCTCCCAAGGTCCAGTCGAAGAGCATAAGGTGGGAGAAGATGAGCAAGGAAGTGAGGACCATGAGGGGCTGGACCACCCACTCAGACAGTGTGCCTGATCTAATGGGAGCTCTCCAAATCCAGCTGGACCGGCACTGAATGAGCATATGATCAAACTGGACTCTCTAAATGTGGCTATTTGGATGCACACCTTCCTAGGCCAGGATGGAGGGGGGAGGGGCTTGGACACCGAAGGGGCAGGGCACCATGCCCTCTTTTAAGGAAGCAGCTGGAGGGAGGAGCCAGGGAGCGGGAGGGGACTGGGAGAAGGGGAAAAATGTAAATTTTTTTGAATGGAATAAAATAAAAGAATATGGAAATAAACAAAAAACAACAACAACAACAAAAAGACTTCAATCCAGGCCCTTCTGGCTTTTATGGTCTTCGCAGAGTAGGCAGGTGTGTTTGTAATAGGTCTGCCTATACTTTTTACATGACATTTTTCCCTTGACAATTTTAAAAATTGTCTGTGATCTGTATGTTTATTTTTTGTTATTATTTGCCATGCTGACTTTTTTGAATCAATCTACATGGTATTCTACAAGCTTCTTGAATCTTTTTTGGATGGTCTTTTTCAGGCCAGCGAAACTTTCTTCTATAATTTTGTTAAATATGCTCTCTAGGTTTTGAGGGATTCTTCTCCTCCTCTTTCTTTTTCTTTTCCTAATCTACTTAGGTTTGGACGTTTTATAGAAGTGTCCCAAAATTCCTGGATGCTTTGTGTAGGAAACTATTAGATTTAATACTTTTGAGTGATGTATCCATTTCTTCTATCATATCTTCAATGCCTGAGATTCTCTCCTTATCTATTCTATTCTGCTTGCTAATGCTTGAGTCTGCAGTTCCTTTTTGCTTACCCAGATTTTTCATTTTCAGAATTCTCACAGTTTGTATTTTCTTTATTGCTTCTATTTTTATTTTCCTGTTTTGAATAGTTTCCTTCTTCAGTTGTTTTGTTTGGTTTGGTTTTTTTCTGGCACTCTTTAAGAATTTTATTGATTTTATTTCAGGTTTTTGGTTGTTTTCCCCTAAATTTCTTTAAGGCAGTTTTTCAGTTCCTCTATAGTCTTTATAAAAAAATATCGAAATATTTAGGTCTTGTCATAAAATACCTGGGTTCTTGTGGTTTAAATAAGAAAGACTCCAACAAGCTTGTATATTTGAATGTTCTTTTCCTAGTTTTTGGATCTGTTTGAAGGAGAATTAAAAGTTGCAGCTGGTTGCCGAAGGTATGCCACTGGGAGTGGGCTTTGAGGTTTCAAAAGTGAAGCCTTCAATCTCTCTCTGCCTTCAACATGCAGATCAGAACTAATGTTTTCAAGTGCTGCTCTGGTTCTATGCCTGTCTATTGTTGTGCACCTGGCTATGATAATCATGGACTAACTGTCTAAAACTGGAAGCAAGCCCTAATTAAATATTTTCCTTTATACATTGCCTTGGTCATGGTGTGTCTTCACAGCAGCAGAAAAGTCAATATATTTGTCAAATTCTAGCCAAAATAAAGGATGCAAAACAATTCATGATTGAATTAGAAATATACACAACTAAGATGTGTTTAATATAACGAGTAATACCATAAAAATTGAACACATAAATCTTGAAAATAAAAATGGATACAGGTGCTGCAGAGATATAAAAGAGATATAAAAAAAGAGATATAAAAGAGATATAAAAGGTAATGATTGGCTTTAAAACTGACTCAAGTTTGGCTACCAGTGCCAGCGTGGTAGCCCACAACTGTCTATAACTACAGTAACAGGGAATGTGACACCCTGAAATCCAAGGGCACTTGGAACACGCATGGCCAACACACATAGTGTAGGCAGAACATGTACACACCTATAAAATAAAAACTCATAAATATTTAAAATGGAATATAACCTGGTTATCCATTTCTTTATATCTAATATCTACTTGTGAGTGAGTACCTACCATGTTAATCTTTCTGAGTCTGGGTTACCTCACTCAGGATGGTTTTTCTAGTTCCATCCTTTGATTGAAAATTTCAAAAGTCATTATATTTTATACTGCTGAGTAATATTCCATTATGCAAATGTACATTTTTTATTATTCATTATTTGGTTGAGGGACATCTAAGTTGATTTCAGGTTCTGCCTATTACAATTAATGCTTAATGCTGCTATGAACATAGCTGAGGAAAGGTCCTTGTGGTATGAATGTACATCTTTCGGGTATATGCCTAAGAGTGGCATGGCAGGGTCTTGAGGCAGATTGAGTACAAATTTTCTGAGAAACCACCATACTGATTGTACAAGTGGCTGTACAAGTTTGCACTCCTACCAGCAACGGAGGCATGTTCCACTTACTCCATGTACTCTCCAGCACAACCTGTCATAAGTGTTTTCAATCTCAGTCATTCTGCCAGGTGTAATATAGTATCTCAGAATCATTTTGATTTGCAATTTCCTAATGACTAAACAAGTTTAACAAAGTATATTTTGCCACTTGATATTCTGCTAAAGATCTTTGCCACACTTTTTAATGGAATTATTTGGTATTTTGGTGTCTCGTTTATTTCATTCTTTATATTTTGGAGATCAGCTCTCTGATAGATGTGGGGTTCCTGAAGATTTTTTTCCTATTCTGAATATTGGCATTTTATCTTATTGACAGTGTCGTTGCCTTACAGAAGTTTCTCAGTTTCAGGAGGTCCCAGTTATTAATTGTGTCTCTCACTGTCTCTCCTACTGGTGTTTATTTAGGAAGCCGTAACATGTACCAGTGCATTCAAGCCTACTTCCCACTTTCTATGAGGTTCAGTGTAACTAGATTTATGTTGAGGTCTCTGATACACTTAGACTTCAGTTTTGTGTGTAGTGATAGTTATGGTTCTATTTGCATACTTCATCATGTATATATCCAATTATACCTGCACATTCATTGAAGATGCTTTTTTTCCATTGTAAAATTTTGGCTTCTTTATAAAAAATCAAGTGTTCATAGGTCTGTGGATTATTGTCAAGGTCTTTCTTTCAATTTCATTGATGCCCCTGGGAAGGGGAGATAGATAAGTTCTCCTGAATAAATTGGGAGTGAAAAAGGGATGAAGAGCAAGGGGAAGGAGAACATAAGTGAAGGGGCTAGTTGAGTTGGAGGAGGGACAGAAAGGGAGAGCAAGAACAGAGATATCTTGATAGAGGGATCCATTTTGAGGTTATGGAAAACCTGGTGCTAGGGAAATTCCCAGGAATTCACAAAGATGACCTCTGCTAACACTCCAAGCAACAGTGGAGAAGGTGCCTGAACTGACCTTCCCCTGTCAGTTCAGGTACCCTCTCCCATCATCGATCCTCATCCGGTAACTGATGGAAACAGATTCAGAGATCCACAGCTAAGCAATGGATTGAACTCCAGGAGTCCAGTTGAAGAGTAAAAGGAGGGAATATAAAAGCAAAGAAATGAAGATCATGATGGGGAAACCCACAGGGACAGCAGACCTGAGCTAGTGAGAGCTCACTGACTCTGGACTGACAACTGGGTAGCCTGCATAGGACTGAACTAGGCCCTTTGACTGTGGGTGACATTTCTGTGGCTTGGGTAGTCTGTGGGGTAGACAGTAGGATCAAAATAAGCTTGAACTTGATTTTGACGTCCATTCCTTATGGAGGGATACCTTGCTCAGTCTTGATATGGGGGGGGAGGACTTGTTCCTGCCTCCACTTGAAGTGCCAGATTTTGTTGACTCCCCATGGGAGGTCTTACCCTCTCTAAGGAGTGGATGAGAGTGGTGTAGAATATTATTTATGCTGTGTTGTTTTTGTTTTGCTACATTTAACTCTGTAAAGCTGTGATTCTTTGTTTGTCTAAAACACCTCCTGATGGTTTAATAAAGAGTTTAATGGCCAATAACAAGACAGGAGCAAGAACAGGTGGGGTGCCAGGCAGAGCACATAAATAGAAGGAGAAACAAGGAAGAGAAGGAGCAAGAGAAGAAGAAGAGGAGAACGTTAGGGGCCAGCCACCCAGCTGCACAGCAAGCCACTGAGAAAGAGCAAAGGAAAGGCAAACATAAATAGGGAAAGATAAAAGCCTAGAGGCAAAATGTAGTCAGGATAATGTAAATTAAGAAAAGCTGACAAGAAACAAGCCAAGCTAAGGCCAGGCATTCATAAGTAAGAATAAACCTCTGTGTGTGATTTATTTGGGAACTGAGTGGTAGGCCCCTCAACATGGGTGTTGAGGTAAGGTGGGGGGTGGGAGGAAGGAAGGGTGGGGCAACTGTCTTTGGTATGTAAAATGGAAAAAAAAATCTTTAAATAAAAAGTTGAATGAACCTGTGGGCAGGGGGGCCATGAATGTAATATAGGTAAGAAAACAATTTAAATTATGTATAGTGTTTCCTAAGTATTATTAAAAGAAAATATACTCACTTGTCTTTTGTGACATATTATTTGAAAGCTGGAGAATTATCACATACATGCACAAAATATTGTGGATATACATCTTTCAGAAATAGGGCCACACAGTTTCTTCTATCTCATTATGAAATAAAATTCAAAACTAGATAAAAAGGATTAAGCACTCAGTGAGTTTTGCTTCATACTGATTCAATATTTGAAATATAAGTAATGCATTCTGTCATAGCATCACAATAATGTACAAAAACAGATGAAACGTGGGTAATTATATCAGTCAGTATAGATAGGGCAAGTGGTAGAATTCAACACTCAATGAGCAAACAAAATTCCTAACCTCATTCTAAATACATATCATTATATACACAAATAAGCATAGCATTCATGCCTCATCAAAGATGTTTCTTTGGACAATGTATATAGTGACTGTTACAGAGACCCACAACTTGTCATAATACAAGGTAAATCTGTGATTGGTTTTCCAGATGCAACTGCTACTTCTGCTGTACAATCCTTATTCCTAAATATCAGGGGTCACTTGAGAAGAAGGGTGGAAAGTAAGAGGGAGGCAGGAACTCTGGACACTAGTCCATAGTTTGTAAAAAGTTAATCATGTACTTATCATATAAAGCAGATATTTCATTTTTGAAAGTTAAAAAAAGACAAAGAAAGCAAAGCTTGGTTGGTGTGGGAGAATTGTCTGTATTCTGTCAATCATAATTTAAATAAATGCTGATTTGCCATTAGCCAGGATGTAAGGGGGGACAACCAGACAGGAAGTAGAGGCAGAGCAAGGAGAATAGGAGAATTATAGGAAGCAGGAAGCTCTCTCGGCCAACCTGCACAGACCACCAAAGAAGCAGGATGTGACCTGCCCCGCTGAGAAAGGTACTGAGCCATATGGCTAACATATACTAAAATAATGGGTTAATATAAGCTACACGAGCTAATAAGAAGCCTGAGCTAATGGGCCAATCAGTTTATAATCTTCTGGAGATCTCTGTGTGATTTTCTTTGGGACCTAATGACTGTGGGACCAAGTGAGAGGACAGCAACTAGCAAGCCCTTCATACTACACTTGGTTTCTTTGAAAATCCTGAAATAAAGTGATGAAAGTAGAGAATAAATTATTTAAAACTACAGATTAAGAAGAGGACTACAAGGAGACAGGATACATAAATAAGAGAAAGCGTTGTGGGGCTGGACATATTCTGTATCCTGGCTATGACTGTGTCCGATAAAACTGCAGTTCTATAAGCTTAGAACTTAGCTGCAGCAAATGTCCTGCTGTATTCTTTATGAGGAGGTTCTAGGGACCTGACTATGCACAGCAAGGGAATGAATAAAGTACAGACACACAGACCCATGTAAAGACAAGCTGAAATCAGAAGGGCTGTGTGAACTATAGAAGAGTGGCATTAACTATGCAACAAACCAGAAACTCTGCATGTCTATTACACCGAACACAGTGTGAGGACTGGAGGTCAATCTAGGTAGGCAGTCTGTAGCAGTGTCAGGCCATAAGTATCTTTGGGGAAGAGGCAGGAGAATGTTGCAGTTGCTAGTTTTTTGCACCCTCTGGTCACTGTTTCATAAACATTCATGTTTAGACCAGAGGAAGCCATTGCTATTAACCCAAGAAAGGCTTTGTAAATTCACGTGGGTCTGAGACATTGGCACTTGACATAGCTGTAGCCCTGTCAAACAATACACCTTCATTCAGGACTTCATATGCTTTCCATGTATTTTTCCTACATAATAAATGTGTTCATTTGTCTTGTACAGCCAAATATTTCATCAACAATAAAAACTTCCTTAGTAATGTTTATTCTGTTCATTTTGGGGAAATGTCATTCTTAAAAGTTCTAATTTTTCAGAGGGTGAAGTTAAAAACAGAGACTCATGTCTAGGAAAAGTTTGGAGAATAAGCAAATACTAATCATTCAGCCCCAACACCTGATATCTACCCTACAAAGATTGGAGGACAGCATAGCGATGGGGAAGAGGTGAACTTAGGAGGCCTGGGAAGGCAGAGGTAGATGTGAAGAAAAGTTTTCTTCTGGAAGATACTTGAGGTTCCAGTTTTGTAAACAATTGTAATGGACAGCTCCTTCAACATCTCATCATGATAAGTCCTTCAACATCTCATCATGGATGGAAGAGGTACTGACAAGCCCCAGCCTTCACAGAGAACTATTGACTGTCAATTGTTGGCATCACTTTTTCTTAAGAATAAAAGAAATTATAAGGACAAAAATCTGACGATCCCTGTTTCAACAAATCTGATGATCAATTCCACTCTTTCTTGTGATGCAAAATAAATGACAAAACTTGCATGTTCCACGTAGGTTCCTTCTTGAACTGTATTTCATTACCTTAAAGCAAATTGTTCTTCTCTTGTCTTTTACTTCAGGGCACCATCTACTTAGTCAATCTGGGCAGATTTCTCCTTCCTTCCTGACCCTTTCATGCTAGAGCAACGTAGAATGTGTATATCATATCATTCATGTGATAGAAATGTAATCCTTCCAACCTCATGAATAGATTAATGTGAGAACTGCTCTTATGAATGAATTAGTAGATTAATGAGAGCTCTGTCCTCATGAATAGATTAATGTCACTCTTGTAGGGTTAAGATTCATACAATAGGAGTAGAAGTGTCACACACTGTAGCTCTCTCATTGTCTTTCTCTGAGATTTTCTTTTGTCATGAAATATAAAAACATGTACTTTTGTCACATCTAAACAGGAGCTGTCTTAAAAGCCTTAGGACTCTGCAACATCCTGAACTGTGGTTGCTATGAGCTTTTATTAGTTAGAAATTATTCATTCCACAGTATTCAGTTATAGGCATAAAATTAAAGTAAGGCAGTTTTTAATAGCAATATTTTTATATATAGTATATAAAATGGTGCCTCACAAATAACAGATTCAATAAATACATTATAAGGAATATTTACATTTTTTTATTTTTAACAATCAAAACCTTCTTTAAAATGTTTGGTTAAATACATTCCATTGTTGTGAAATAGATCTTTACAGGTAGTAAACTCAAAAAATTGGAACGTCATGTCTTTGAAAGAAATTTTTCTTCTTTTTTTTTTCTCTACCTAGATTCTGGGAAAGAAAATGTAGTAATTTTGAGCATTTCAGTTAATTTGACGATAGCTGCCACATGCAAGCAAGTGGACTTGTTAGAGATTTCTTTTATGCTTAGACTGTGCTACTCAGCATAATCCTGTTAGGTTGTACAGTGTAACAGCCTATACTTTAGCTTCAACCATGAGTGAAATTCTATAGGGAGTGAGTGGCATACTCTTTGTTCTCTTATACACTAGAAGATATTTCTGTTCAAAGCTGCAATGATTGGTCATGCAATACCTCTGCCAAACCCTGCCCTCAACCATTTCATAAATATATACTCAAAGGTGGGGCAGCTCAATCTTACTGTAATAATTTTCAAAGTGTTAAGCAGGTTCTGTACTAAATGCACAGTGAGTTTACTGATGTATTTCTAACCAATAGTACACAAAAGCACCTATTTGTCCAAATTCTCACCAACCTTTACTATTCTGATTCATTTAGTTTTGCTTGTGTGATTATAGATGTAAAGCCATATGCTATCGTGATTTTTATTTACATTCCTTTCATACTTAGCGATTCGAGCATGTATCCATGTTGGCAAGATGTACATCTTAAAAACAGGTCTATTAAATCCTTGACCTGTCATTTAGCCTGACCTATTTTTACATTTTGGCTTGAAAGTTAAAGGGTTTCTTTAAATATATAAATGTTAACATCTTACCAAGTATATGATAGCGAGTATTCTGTTTACGTGTTGCTTTCTTTTATACTCTGGGTCTTACATCTTTTGATGGATCAAAGATTTTTTTCTTTAATGTGCCTTTGTTTTTTCAGAAAAATTGGGTGGGAATTTTTTTATAGCTTTTATAACAACATTCTTTTTTTTACATTATTCCCTTTCTTTTTAATTTTTTATTTATTCTTCTCTCATACAATACATCCTGACTGCAGATTGCTCTCCCGCCACTCCTCCCAGTCTCACCTCTACCTCCCTCCCTTCTCCCCATCCAAATACCATCATTATTCACCTATTCTATATCAGAGTGAAACCTTGTTACAACTATTAAATCCACATTATCTATAGTGTTCAACTAAAGTCCATTGTTACATTAAGTTTAGCTTTTGGTATTATATATTCCGATAGCTCTAACTGTTGGATACATTTTAGATATAAATGGCTCACCGTTTTGTTATCCTACCAAAATTTCAGTACCCAAAACCAATTCTGTGATTTACTTATCCCAAACTCCTCCTGCTCTAAATTTTCTGATCATTTTCTAGCCTCTATGATATTGCCATTCCTAGAATGCCATCAACTTAGAAATGGGCAATGCATCATATCCTCAGATTCACTGCTTTCTTTTAATAATGAACTTCTGGCCTGGCTGTGGTGGTGAATGTCTTTAATCCAAGCACTGGGGAGGCAGAAGCAGGTGGATCTCAATGAGTTTGAGGCCAGCCTGATCAACAAAGAACTTTTACACAGAGAAACCAATTTCGATAAACCAAAACAAACAACAAAAATAACTTCTATTCTCATGTTGCCTCCATTTATCTAATTTATCTACATTCTTCAAAACCCAATACTTATTATGAACAAAATAAACTTTTCTGAATGTTAGTGTTTTCCTTTCCCTAAAGTAAGTTATGTTCTAAAAATATCCAACAACTTGTCACTAAAATTTAGTCTCAGATTAAATAATCTCTGTCCCAAGGCAGACATGTTTAAAGAAATAGAATACTCTGGAATGTATAAAAAGCAACACTTTTCTCCTTTTACTGTCAGAAACAAAAATTATTTGCCTCCAATAATTATTGTCAAAACATGTCAGATAATCTGAGAAGAATTCAAGGGTGTATGTCCCTCTCACTAATACCAACACCTTGGTCTTTTCACCTGACTCGACTACCCTGAACTTTCACCATTTTCTTAGTTATAATTCTTATTTTACTACCCAACCTTATCTCCTGTGTTTTTCTACTTTAGCAAACAGATTTCTATGTATCTGCCTGTCCCTTTTTACTCAGTGGTGAGTGAAACACATTTCTTTGACAGATAAAAGTAGTTCTGACTGAGTTGGGAAAAGTGTGACCATGTTACCATGATATATACAAACAGAATCCTTTGTTTCTCAGTTTGTTTATACATTTATATTTATTAGGATATGGTGAGAGCATGAAAGTTCTTCCATACCAGACCTGAGCTTCAAACATACAAAAGTATACCATCTGTGTATACAGACTTTTCTTAGACCCAACCCTGTATTTTTGATTTCAAAGTCAAGAACTCATTGCTAAATCCAAACAACTAATAAAAACATATATATTCGTTTTCTCATGAGACTTGGATAATTTTGAGTTTTAATGTTTAATTACTTAAGCCATATTTTCTTAATTATTATACAAGATGTATTATAGAGAACTTTATTCCTTTGAGTCCAGAAGCCTAGCTTCCTAAATACAATTTGATTAAAAAATAATTAATACACTCTTCTGTTTCAAAATTTGAATAAAATTCATGAAAGTAACACTACGTGATAATCATTTTGATTTACAAATGTGCAATTTACTTTTGAATGAACAAAATATATCTAGAGACACTAATACTAGTTACTCATTAGAGTTTTTTTATTTCCTCAGAAGAGGTAGTAACTTGTCAGGTAGACATAGAAACTTCACATAAATTTAAATTAGACAAGAATTTAATATTTTATAAAACCTCTTTGAATATGACAAATTAAAAATAAAATATTTCCTTTCCTATCAAGTTATTTTACTTTATTATTCCATTTTTATTTTTCTCTTGGGCAGGTTTCTTGTCTCAACCTCAATTTTCAATATTCTTGATGCTTCAGAGAATTTAAAACTTTGACAGCAAGGGAAAAAACTGCATTAATTTTGATATTCACAAAATGAGTAGGTCTCACACATTTCATTACCTGGAGCAATTCAGATGGGTTTTTTATTAAACATACAGTTATTTTTATCAGAATTATTTCATAAGGTCATTCAATAACTCTTACCAATACGATCGAATAGTCACCTGGTGAATTGTTATTTAAAATGCTTCACTTTATTTAGAAATATGACTGTAAGCAGAAATTGCACCAAGAATCTTTAATAGACAGTACATTTGAGTGGGGTTGGAGACAGATGAGAATATACTACCTAATTTTGGATTCTATTTCCAAGCTATAAATCACATAAAATAGCTACAATTAAATGGGTGAATTTGATTGTTATCCAGTGAATTGGAGAACTGAATGGTAGTAATTAAATAATCTTCAAGGAGAACAAATGGATCCTATCTGCTGCTCCCATGTCTGCTTTTTAGCAACCCTTTCTAACACTGTTTCTAAGGCAATAGATCAAGTCAATATTTTAGAATATGACTCTTTCTACTATGGGGTCTGCAGGACTTCTGAGGTAATATACTTAAGTGTGTGTTCCAAGATATTAAATCCTGAGTAACCTCCACTAAAATGCTTCAGAGCCCAAAATTGATGTCAAATGTTAATCAAAATCTCTTGGCAAGTGCAGAATTTTAATGGAATTGCTTTGTTCTTGAGCTAAAGTAAAAATCTTGTTTCTTAACTGTAAGAGACACTCTTCTGGCATTCACTAAGAAAGGCCAATGTGTACCATAAAATGAAAGCTGCTCATTTAAGTTGGTGGCATTAGGTAGGTAAGTATGAACATTAACCTGATCATTTCATGAATCTAATTGATTTGACCCTCTCAGTCTATGACAATATAAAGGAGGAATGATTCCCAATATTTTTCAACCCAAATTAAAGAATTCTTCACCAATCTTTGCTTAAGATATCTGAGAATCCTTGCTGGTGCACACACCATTAATCCCAGCACTCAGATGGCAGGATGGCAGAGGCAGGTAGATCTCTGTGAGTTTGAGGCCAGCCTGGTCTACAAGAGCTAGTTCCAGGACAGGCTCCAAAGCTACAGAGAAACCATGTCTCAAAAAACCAAAAAAAAAAAAAAAAAAAAAAAAAAAAAAAAAAAAAAAAAAAAAAAAAAAAAGAAAGAAAGAAAGAAAGAAAGAAAGAAAGAAAGAAAGAAAGAAAGAAAAGAAATAGATATCTGAGAATCCTTTAAGGACTGCAGAGAGCTTGGGGGAGTGGGAGGGTGGAGATGGAGGAAAGGTGGATATTGGAGAAGGGAATAAGACATCTACATTATTGGAGCCATTTTAGGACTGACAAGATACTTGGCTCTAGAGGAGATCCCAGGTGTCCACAGGGATGTCCCCAGCTAGGTCCTTGGGCAGCAGAGGAGAGGGTGCCTGAACTAGCCTTGTCCCATAGTCACACTAATGAATATCTTGATCACCACCATAGAAATTTCGTCCGATGGATGGAGATAGAGACAGAGACCCACATTCACATCAGAGCAATGGATTGAGCTCCCAAGGTCCAATCGAAGAGCATAAGGTGGGAGAAGATGAGCAAGGAAGTGAGGACCGTGAGGGGCTGGACCACCCACTGAGACAGTGATCTAATGGGAGCTCACCAAATCCAGCTGGACCAGGACTGAACGAGCTTATGATCAAACTGGACTCTCTGAATGTGGCTGCCAATGGGGGCAGACTGAGAAGCCATCAACAATGACACTAGGACCTATCTCTTCTACATGTATTATCTTTTTGGGAACCTAGTCTATTTGGATGCACACCTACCTAGGTGGGGATGGAGGGGGGAGGGCCTTGGACTTCCCACAGGGCAGGGCACCATGTCCTCTTTTAAGGAAGCAGTGGGAGGGAGGAGGGGGGGAGCGGGAGGGGACTGGGAGAAGGGGAGGAAATATAAATTTTTTTTGAATGGAAAAAAATAAAAGAATATGGAAAAAAAACAAAAAACCCACAAAATTTATCTCAACATTAGAGCATCAGGAGGTTTTAAAAAAGAAAAAAAAAAGAATTTCAAAATTAGACATCGTGATCTAGTGACCTTCTTGGGTTTTTTTTCCTTCTAATTCACAAATTTGCATAGTAAAATAGAATGGCGGAGTGGTTTTGGTAACAAAATAAAAAAATATTATTCGAGTTTCAAAAAACATTCTCTGAGATATTGAATAACAAAAATGTCTGTGGTTGCTAACATAGTTCAGTGGTAGTGTTTTTCTAGTGTTAAAACGATCTCTGTTTCACAGTTCTAGAGAGGGCTCAATGCTTAAGAGCACATAAAGCCCTTCCAGAGGATCTGAATTCAATTCCCAGCACCCACAATAGGTGGCTTGAAATCACCTTTAGCTTCAGCCCCTTGGGATCTGACACCCTCTTCTGGTCACCATGGACATGCAAGTATACACAGAGAAATAAATACAAAATAAATATTCAAACAAAATGATATAATTTTAAAAATTTATTTTAGTTACAATCCCCAGTAAAACACACACACAGAGACACACAGACACATGTGCACACACAATATATTTCCACACATATGAAAAGTAAGGAAAGAAAGAAGGAAAAAATTTTGAAAGATCGTAAAGAAATAAAGAAGAAAGAAAACCAAAGAGGGTCCATTGTTTCTTGGAGGGAGTTGGGATATGTGCATCTTCACCAGTTGATTGCCTTTTATTATTTCTTTACTATCACCTGTTATTAGTGTCTGGGAAAGCACAACGATTGATACATGAGAGAAAAAAAAATCAACATCTATATGAAAGAAAAGCATTTTGTAGAGTCACAAAATGTAGCATTTACCTTTAGTAATTTATTTCTGTAGAAAATCTAATTGTATTGTGAATAACTTCCAGTGTCTAAAATAATGCATAAAGGCATACATTTTAAGTTTAATTTGCTCTAAATATTATTTTCACCAATATTTAATTATCTGTTTGATACAGAAAGCAGAAATGACATGAAAATAGAATTTGATTTGTGTTTCTGTTTCTTTTCAACCAAAATATAATTGAGACATAAACTTACTCTTTTGGATTGTATTTGCAATAAGTATATTAATGATGAGTGTAAACTTGAAAGTACTCTTTTCATATTTTTTATTAAAAAATTTACTTTTCCTTTTGCATACCAATCCCAGTTCCCTCTCCCTGCCCTTGTCCAGTTAAACCAACTTCTCCCCATCCCCCATTTACTCCTCAGAGGGCATAAGGCCTTCCTGGGGAGTCAACAAGGTCTGGCATACAAACTAGAGTCAGCACCAAGTCCCTCTCACCCCCACCTCTGTATC
>PVIU01028408.1:0-18970 GCA_004026605.1 Ondatra zibethicus | reverse complement strand
ATAATATAATGAATATATAAGTAACATTTTTTCTCTTTGAGACTAATATAGTCTTTATCAATTTATACCTTATTACTTACATGCATGTTACATATTAATTGCCACTTGTATTCTGTCTGGTTAAAACTGGAGTTCAAAAGTTTTGGTTTATAACCAAACTTTAATATGGAAGGATGGCTAAGATCAGATGTCCCCTAAAAATATATTACATAGAAATTAAGAACATTGTACATGTTAGCTGCATCTGTGAATTAGGAACTCCACAGAACTATTCCAATGATATGATATTGAGATTCAGACTGAGTAACTGGTTATTTATATTTTGTGACTCATAGGGTTTCTGTGAGACTAGGTGATGGAATGCTTCAAAGCTCTCATTCCTTGAGTAGTTAATAGCTGTTGCCACTTTATTATAATACTTATGTTAGTGCATCACACTTTGTCAAAATAGAACAGCAGTAATACCAAAGTTTTATCAACTCACACTCCATAAAACACACTCCACTAATGTGTCTAACACATCACTCTTCACAGATAACTTTGCAACCCAAAGTTATTAACCTTAAGGTAATATGATTACCCCAACATGAAGATTTTTTATATTTTTCCTTTTTCATTAAATTCAAAAATTGATATTTAGATAGGATTTTCAAAGGAAGCATTTACATTTTAAAGTAAAAACAATAATTTTTACCATTTATTTACCATGTCACACACTTATAAATCACTTTCTATATCTTATTTGATCTATTTCTTTTTGTAGTATTTATTATAAAGATTCTACACGCCCATATTGTCCAAGATAACACAGAAGCACATATCCCTTTTCCATCTTTATATTTCTTTGAATTACTTTTATTTCTTTGTATACTTTACTATAAGTCAGGTGGTCCCAGAAAACACTAGATATTATAAGCTTACAAATGAAAGTCATTGTTTTTAGTGCTCAGCATCCTTCAACAAATGGGAAAAACACTTGGATGGATTCATAGTGATCCTTGTAATCCTCTTTCTATGCAAAATTGGGGGTTTTTACTAACATTTCATTTATCTTGATGCATTAATTATGTCTCATTTAACTTGCTTTTATATCCTTACTACTTTCTCTATTTTTTTATTTTTCTTTTTTTAGTCATTCTTCTTTTTCTTATTCAATAGCTAATGGTGGTATTTTTCTGGTCCAAACATGATCCAATTGGATATTGACAGTTTTTTTGTGTGTTGATGAAATATTTGCATTTCTTTATAAATTGTCTGACAGTGATCTTTGCCAACACACTCCATTGTTATGCCTGTTCTCAATTTGTTCATGTAATAGAAATTATAAGGGTCTGGACTAACTTCTTTCTGCTTGCTACAGTGCTTGGATTGACAATAGCTGACCATTGCTCAGCTTGTATGTAATTGGAAATGCCATTCTGCCTAGGAGAACTACCCTAACGAGATGACAAAGAATTGTACTGGCTAGGTATCACCTAACTTGTAGTTTTCTTCAGTAAAATGAATCTTGCCTCAGTCTCATTTTTTCCCATGAAAAGGCTTATATTTTACTTTTCAGATAAAAGCTTAAAAGCTTTGATCTATTATCTGTGATAAGAGACACATTCCACTTTTTGATGAAATTCACTTTTCAAGAACTGATGCCTGAAGCAACCAATAAACCATTTTAGAAACAAATGCAATGCAAGTCTTACCAAAATGCTGAGAACTGTTAGCTAAAATGAACTAATGAATCTTCATGATTTCCCTGTTGTCTTATGGCTCAAATAACAAAATAAAATTACCAAACTAAAGCAAAACGTAGTTAAGGCTCTTACTCATCGTAAGAAACTATATTAGGTAACTCAGATATATTTGTGGTGTGTGTGAGTGTGTGTGTTTGTGCGTGTACATGTGTGCATATGCACATGCATGTGTAGGGACACATGTGCCAGGACAAAGTGTGAAGGTCAAGTGGGAGCTTCTTTTCCACTTCCATTGTGACATTCTGTGTCATCAGGTTTGCTGACAACCTTCTCTACCACCTGAGTCAACTAACAGGCCTGATATACAACTGCATAATATGTAGGAATGGAGATTAAGTTGTGCAAGGCTAAAATACTAATATATGTTTTATTTGGAAAAAAATATCGATCACATCTCAGTGATACTGACACTACCTTGCCACTCCTCTCATCTACAGTAAAAACCAACTAGATTTAACCTCTAGATTTTTAAGGTGTCACTTATATTCAGCAAAAAAACATGTAATTTTAATATAGTTTGTCAGCTTTATATGCCCAGATATATGTGACTACAATTTTTATTAAGATAAAATGAACTTTATAAATTATCTGAAACTATAAAATAGAGCATTGTTTTCCCAAAGCACTCCCTCTTTTGAAAAACTAAGGGAGAACAAAAGTACTTAAGACAGACACATTTTCTGATATTTCTTACTAAAATTTCTATAAAATTAACTTCAGAAAAATAGACTATTTTATGATGTTAAAAGGAAAAGGCAAGAATTATTTGAAATAGAGATTTAAGTTTATAGGTTGTCTTCCATGTTAATTTCATGTTTAATTTTCTTAAATATTACCTAATTTGGAAAATTTTTCACAGTATTATTTTTATTATTAGGAGATGAAAGAGGAAGATAAAGGTAATTGCTTGCCATGTGATATCATAAGTGATTTATTAGCAAAGGAATTTTTCATGAATCACTTCACATTCATCAACTACCAGCTGGATTCCGCAGATGTGTCAGGGAAACACTACAGGACATGACCAAATTTGTCTACTGATTTTACTTTCGCTTCCTATTGCAATATCATCAATTATTGATATGCAATCCATGAAATCTGCAGAAATTTTTTCTGGTTTGAATATTTTCCCTAGGCTACATAAGTAGTCAGCAACTAACATCACTGAGACCATGATGCTAGCATAAATGTAATAATATATCAACCATGAGGAACTTCCTTCAAATAATTCCTTAGTGCAAAATGTGGGAAGGTTGGAATCATTAACAACTAGGTGTATATAATATAAGGGAAGACATTTGAAAGATAGATTGAAAGATCTGCTTCCAAAAAGAAACATTTATGCTCAAAATGTTTTGGATCCACTGATGTTTTCTCAATGCTCATCATGTTTTAGGTTAGGTTTCTCATCTTTGAGAGCTACATCACCTGACCTGGTCATCACTTCTTTACCCGTTGTTATAAGGAGCAAAAGTAGACAAAATAATCCATTTATTTTGCAGTTATTGATTATTTTAATGCCAATATAAGTCTGCATTACAAAGAAAATCTGCAAATCCTGTTACAACTTTCTGCTGTAGCAGCTCTCTTATAAGAAAGTGCTATATAAAATACACTATCATTATATAACTTAATGCTCCCAGGGATGAAGTCTCAGTTAAGATCATCATTCAAAGGCTCTTAGAAATCTAATGCTCTTTTTGCCCTGCTCTGCTATAGGCTCAAAGCAGTCCTTTATTAACCAATAGTATTTACAGCATACAGAGGGGAATCCCACATCAGTGTTAATCTCCTCTTTCTCCTCTCTCTGCATAGTGCTGAAGTCCTGCCTGGTCTACACTAAATAGAAATCTTGTTCTTTGTTCTATTCTTTATGGATTTCACTTGCTGAGGAAGAATTATTTAATAGTCTATAATATACATGAAAGTTCAATCCTGTACAGAGTTATTAGGTTAATTCTCATCTATTTAAACTTCTAGTGCTTTTATTCTACTTGTAACAGTTCTGAGAAAACTAGGTTTTTCTTAAATATGTTAGTTTAATTTGATATCAAAATCCTTTTGGCAATCATACTTGAAAATGCTTAGTTCAATCAACAGCCTATAAATTTTCAAACATTCAGTGGGCATTATTTTAATAAATGTAAAAATGACTATTGACTTTTTCACAACTATAAATCAAAATAATATCACAGATGTATTTTGTTTGTCTTGAAGTAAAAAGTGCAAGTAATTTCCTTTGATAAAAAATAAAAATATTCATTCAGTACATAAACAGATGTATATGAATATTTTCTTGTGCTTTAACTCACTCAAAATATTTAATGACAGGAAACTTATTTCCCTGTAATTTCTGAAGCTGCAAATGTTCTACTGAAAAGTCTTTGTCCATCTACAATAATTTTGTTATATGAAGACATTCTGATTACTTTAGCTAATTAATTTAAAATTTGAAAATTTAATAAAACATAACTTGGTGAAGCATACCAAATTATATTAAAACCATAAAAGCTAAAATTTATGTGATGTTAAAATTATGTAGTGAATTTATTGAGTCCTTAGTAGGGTATTGGGTTGTCATTATGCAATACAACAATGAGTGAAGGGAGAAATATCTTTAATTTTCTAAAACTACAATTTCATTTCATTGTTTCATATTTATCACTATTTGTGATTTGAAGTGGCAGCACCAACAATCTACTGTTTCTTGCCAGTCAGAAAATAATTTAACTCTCATAGTTTCTTCTTATATTTTTTATATCTTTGTTTAAAGATACTAATAACTGACTTCCTTCTGTTCAAGATTTTTGGATTGCCCCAAAACTACTAATGATAATGAATTTGCTGAACACTTCTCATTCAGAATTTGACGATCAGTCCAAATGTGTTATAAAACATCTAGAAAGTTAGCTGTCACGAATTTGAAGGTTGTCTGTGTTTGGTGTGTGTTCACATGTGTGTAGGAAGGTGTACAGCTGTGTAGAGGTTTGCTTCTTTTACCACTCTTCACTTTATTTATAGTAGCATTTCCCACTGACCCTGGACCAAACTACCATCAGCAAGTCTCTCAGTTTCGTCATTGTCTTCTCCCCTTGCTTCATCCAACATTTGGATTAAACAAATCTGTATGCCTAACCTTTAACATGAAAACACTTTATCCAATGAGAGATTTCATCAGACCCTGAATATTTTTATACATCTCATACTGCTTTTATTTCATCATTCTTTCTCACCCTCCCATTAAAGGTTATGTAATAGCCTTTCTAGATCTATGCATATATGTTCCCCAGAACATGAAGAATTTTTAGTCTATATAGGAAAACTGGATAGATAATTACTTTATTTTCAGACACGAGTAAGAAAGAATTAGAGGTAGGCCTTTAGTATTGGGAATATCCAATAACATCATATGTGTCTTTGTAAGAGGCAGATGAATGGATATTTTATACAGAGAAGGAAAAGAGATCATGGGAGGGAAACAATAAGAGGTTTGACAATGCTGGATTAAGTACTGACAGATCTTCCTAAGAACCATGGAACTTAGCAACTGCCAAAACCCCTAAAATTCAAAGATTGGTAGGATGCTAGGAACTCTTGGTAAGTGGAATCCTGGTTTTTACACCAATATCAGACTTTAGGTGTCCAGGAGAATTTGTGTGTGTGTGTGTGTGTGTGTGTGTGTGTGTGTGTGTGTGTGTGTGTGTGTGTGTGTGTGTGTTTTAGACAAACAAGTTTGTAACAATTTGTAGTGGTAACATGTAACAAAAGCACAGGAAACCAGTACATCCCCAAAAACAACACTGGAATACATAATACCTAAACACATGTGATTATGGGTAATTTGGTTATTGAGAAGTACTCCTTTTCAGCCATTTTACTGCTACTCCCTCTGAATCAGTCCATTGCTAATGTCACAGTGATAAAGAGAAAGAAGTGCAATTGTGTGGAGAGGTCTCAGATCCATAGAAACAAAGGAAGCAAACAAATTACAGAAAATATTTCAGTGCTACTTATTATATTGTTAGGGACTTCTAGGGAAGTTGAAAAGACAGGAAGCAATGCAAATGACTGATTAGAAGAGACTAGACATACAGGAGGCAGAACAGTCCACTAAAGAACCTGCAATGTATTTAGAAAGTGAAATGCTTGGTCACAAAATGTTACTTATTAGTCAAATTTTTATAGAATCAACAATATAATTTAATGAATAATAACATGTGAAGATTATTTTTTGAAAAACAATTTGTATTTATTGAGTACTAGTGTTCAATTTATCAGCTATCATTTTTGTTTTAAAAATTGGGATAGTGCTTAAATTACAAATTTTTATACAACAGTTGGAAATTCAGTATTTTTGTAAAATATTTATTATTCTCATTTTTAATAGTTATAGTTATATTATAAGGAATAACTGTTGTCATATGTGATCCATGAATAAATGGAAGCATCACCGTTAGGCATACAGATCTTGATGGTCAGTTGAAGCACTTTGATGACGCTCTAATTCTAGCTGATTTTAATCAGGTAGCATCCATATGTTGGTCCTCAATTGTGCTTCATGAAAGAATTCAAGATGAACTTGACTAATGATACTATCTGTAAGACAATCTCATGTCTTATGATGATGACCTATGAAATGACAAAGTCAGAGCTCTGTCCAACCCAAGTTGGTCTTGATTTGTTCAACATTCCCTCATGTCTGCAAACTATTAGCTGGAAAAAAGACATGCATAGCATGCAATTTTCTTATTAGGAACATGGGCTTAATGTATCAAATTGCATTTGTTATGTTTTGCATTCACAAAACTTGACTCTGACCAACTCTAGTTGAATTTATTTTATTAAGGTTAATAAAAAATAAAAAGTTAAAAAGCCTTATTTTTTAGGAATGCTTTGGGCTACATACAACTTAATATCAAACTATGTTTTATAAACTTCATTTTCTTCCTTTAATCTGGTAGTTGAATGGTGTCAATGCTCTAAACATACAATTTTTGGATGTTCTGTCACATCTTCATGCATAATATACTCATAATGTATATGCAGATACTAAGACAATGGATAGCTAAAGTTAGTTCCTTCTGCAACAGTTTATCATCTAGTATAGAAATTATTTCTAGATTCAGTCAGTAGACCTCCTTACATATAATTAACTTTACTATGCCAGAAGTTGGCCCTAAATCCAATCAATGACAAAAATATTTTGGTTGTCATATTGTTTCTACAAAATATATAATCCATCATTGAACCAAAAAGAATATAGCCAAAAGAGTTTTGATGTTCATACAATTACAAGGACATCCTAAGAGAATAAAGAAAGGACTATCTGCCATGGAACATAAGCCCACCTTAGAATTTGTTTTCTTAAATATAGGAAAGTAAATAATCAGTATATTTATTATGCAGTTTATAATTTTGTTTTCTAGAGATACACAAAACCCCTTGCTTCAATAATGCTATACATATTCAGCCAAATAAACAAGTAATATACTAGTAACACCAACAAAATATGAGATTTTAGGTCACCTATTAAGGAAAGACATGAGAAATAGACAAACAAAAAATCATGAAGATACAACTTAAGAAGGAACAACTTCGTAAAAGTCCATGTAGTGTAAACAGTCTCTACAGACATGTCAAGCAACCATGTGCTTAGTCACAGAAAAAAAGAGACACATGTATGAAGACTATTACACAGGAACGACAGTAATTCGAGGGATGGAAGAGACAGTCAGAGAATACTTCGAGATTCAAAAAAAAGAAAGCTAGCAACAATTTCAAAATGCATGTCATTATCTTTACAAAGATCTGGTAGATGTATGGTTGTTGTAAATATTGATTGAATAGCATGGTTTACTTCTGCACCCCCACTTTTGGTATTAGAAGCATCACTTGTCTCCTTTGGACAAAGGCTTTAGTGCCTTTAATTGTCATGATACCTATCACCCTTCAGAAATTTAAAGCCACTCTACTAGTCAACTAAATAGTCTTCTAAAAGATGTATGTTACCTTAATTGAGGGATGTGGTCAGTCAATCAATATGAACTTCAAAATGTTTAATTGCTATCTATTATTTTAATATGAAAATACATATAGAGGTCAAATATATATTTAATTTATAAAAATATAGCTGATGTTATTTTAATTTAAAATGTTAAAGAAACTTCATTGCTCTTTGGTCAGTTGTATAATACTTGAATGTAAGAGTAGGTAAATAATAAAATCCTCTCAAACATTATTTTGTTACAATAGAATTTTTCAACTTACTTTTACATAGAATCATTTTTAAGAATTACATTTTTTCTGTCTACCCAAAAGGCAACATAGACATTTTTCAATATTTCCTGTAGTTTCTGTCCTTTGAATACCTGATTTGGTTGGACTGAAGCTTTATCATGATGTCACCGATCGCTGATTGATTCTGTGTGCTACACTGTTATTTGAGGCTTAACAATCCCGGTGTGCCAAGAAGTATAAAGAAATGAAAGTTCTTAATGAGAAGCCCCTGTGTTACATTTACAGATTAATTCAGAGTTGGAGAGGAAATATTACAGTTACAAGTCCTTTAATAAATTTGTACATTTAAATGTGTATGAGATAAGACAACAATGATAGAAAGTCTTCCCAGAAGAGAAAAACAAAAAACACCAAACCAAAACAACCATTCACCAAATACTGAATTTAATAGACTCTTTCAAATTGACTTTTTGGTGTATGCTTGTGTTTTATATATATATATATATATACATACACACACACATACACATACACACATACATATACATACATACATACATATGTGTGTGTTTGTAATGTATACGTATATGTATATTTGGTTGGTTGGTCTTTCAAGACGGGGCATCTCTGTGTAGCCCTGGCTGTCCTGGAACTAACTCGATAGAATAGACTGGCCTCAAACACAGAGATCTGCCTCCTCTGCCTCCTGAGTTCTAATATTAAAGTCCTGAATTACTGCCCATCCAACATTTTTATATTTTTAATTGATAGATAAAAATATATTGTGTGTCTTGTCCTGTACAAAGATGCTTCAAAGTTTGTATGCATTATAGAATAATAAGGCCGATAATGAACTTGAACATATGTACTCACATAGCTACCATTTTGATAGTGATAATATTTACTAGCCTTTCCCAGGGTTTTCAAGACTATAATGTGTCATCATTTCATACAATACATCCACTGAAATTACTCCTTCCATTTAACTGGAATTATTTTTTAACCAACATTACCCCATGCTCACTCCTGAATTAGCATATCAGTATCTGGTAAGCTTACTAGGTTATATCAGCACAAAATATTTCTCTATAAAACCTCATGGTAGTGTTATACAGATCTTTTCAATAGTGGTAAAAATACTTGGTCTGCTTCTACATAAATGTCTTAGATCCCATATACTGGTATGATTATGAGCTTCATGTAAGGCTTGCTTATTCCCTTATTTCATTTGTAATAACCTTCTTCCTGGTTTTTTCCTGCTGTTTCAAATAACAGGATTCCTTTTCATTTTATAGTTGAATATTCCCACCTCTCTCTGTATATGTGTGTGATAACATTCTATCACTTCATTCATTCATTCATACATATTGATCAGTTACACACCATTGCTAAAGTAAGCAGTCTGTAGTAAATATCAAAACGTCAATAACTGTTTGATAAACTGATTTCATTCGGAAAGCTAAAAAACTGATAGTAATTATGTGAGATTTTATACTAATGTAATTTTAAAAATTTAATAAACTTCTATATGTTTTCTATAATAGATGAATAGAAGGTTCTTAAAAATTTGGTTTCATGGTTCATCTTTCCACAGTCAAACAATGAGTAAAAGGTTAGTTGAGAAAAATAACTTCCAGAAATATATGACACAGACATTTTAAATTGTGTCCCACATGAATAGTGTCTGAAATTGCACACCAACCTTGCTTTCATAGTTGAGATGTGAGTAACCCCTTTGTATAGTGTAAGTTTATATAATGCTTGCTTGTTACTTGTTTTGTGACTGCCCTTGTTTTCAGAAGACTGCAACTATGGCAAGGCTTCTGTTTAAGTAACCTTATTTGCTTTAATGAACATCATCAACGTCCAAGGACAATAACCCTGGTAATTTTCACATTCCTATATTAATAGTTCAATTTACTGGAATCACTATTGTCCATATTTTATTAAGCATGATTTATATAGATATGTGTGTTAATGTGCTATTGTTTTTAATATACATAATTTCATATTGTTTTAATATACACAACAATTATATATATATACATAATGTGTGTATGCATGTGTTGTATATACTACATACCCATATATATATATATCTCCCAAGTTCGTCTCAAATTCACAGTCTTCCTGCCTAAGCCACTTAATTGGTGATACTTGAAGTCTGTGACATCATACCTGGCTACTGAGCATAATTTAGAACTTTAGCTTGAATGTAGGTATATGGATGTTCTGTTATTATCTGTAACTTCAGTGATGCATTAGATGACATTAAATTTATTCCCAATAGATAGATATTTACAAAATTTCATTGGCCTCATCAATGGCACGGGTATTTTCCTGCATATTTTCTTTAAGTGGCTTATAACTACAAACTTCTAAATGGATTTTGAGGTGTGCATACATTTACTTTATATTAAAAATATTGATGATAGTATATTATTATATGAATAATAATATGGTAGATAAGAACATATTAATAGTTTATAATATAGTAATTTCCATTATTAAGATTATTTGAACTGTTTACTAGAAAGATCTACTGAGAATATAGGTGTCCTGAGCTTAAATATAAACTACCCATAATGAATACATATTGACCATATGGTAGAATATCAGTATTTTGACCTTCTATTTTTTAAACTAATATTTTTGGATGAATGCAAAGGAGTATTTTTTTTTCAGGTATGTATACCTTTTCTCATATAACAAGCCTTAGCTACAGTGCCCATGGGCTTGTCCAACAGTGGTGATGTTGATAAACGGAGTTATTCACTTCTATGTCAGCCACTTAGACAGTCAATCATTTTTATTGGAGATAATGACTGCAGAGAGACATGAACCAAAAGTTCTAGCAATGGGGACCTATTTATGCATCATTCTAGGAAAGTTCTATGTAAAACGAAATATTTACAATTTCTTAAGGAATGTATCTTATAAAAAGCCATCAGACCCTTATTGGCCATCGGATGACATATCAGGATGACGGGATCCATTTGATCAAATGTGTTTTTAGGAAATGAGTCCTTAAAATATGCTAAAATAATAAAAAATGTGGAAACCTATTTCTATATATAGTATGAAAATGCCTTAATATTTTCTAACACCTATCAGAGAATGAAAATAAGGTCAGGGGAATAATTTGCAAGCATCTGTAATGGATAATTAGGTTTTGATATATACACTAGTTACTTTCAGTCTTCAGGGTTTTTTGTTTTGTTTTGTTTGTTTTGTTTTCTGAGAGAGAGTCTTCAGGTATTTTTAAAAGTAACTGTAGGGCTAAATTTGCTAACTCACATGTCGAGCAATTCAAGGATAAAAAGTCTAATAGCCATCCTTCTCTTAAATTTTATTTTCCTAGTAAAAGATAACTTTGGATTTAGTCCAAATTCTCATAAAAATCATATTTTATAATTTGACCTAGACATAGTTATTATTTATTCATTCTAATTACTAAATAATTTGCATGTTTATCCCATATGCTTATAGTAATTTACTAATGGTGCTATGATCTTTATTGATTACTTACATGGGATGTTCCTTATTTCTGCTCCTTGCCTATAGACCATAATTCCAGCCCATTACATACAAATTCATTACCTCAAAATCTTAGAAATTTGGTAATATACGTATTGGAAAAAATTTATTTCAACAAATTTAAAATGATATGTCTTGCATATGCCATATCGATACTGTCATCTTTATACATAAATGGTTTTTCTTTGTAATAAAGCCCAATCACAAACAAAAAAACAAAATTTGAATAATTCATCTTTATAGACACATAACTGTTTGAGAGGTAAGGACCTCTTTTACAGGCTTTTAGCACTCAGACTTTAGAGGATACTTTAGTTGAGTGCCCAGGTGACCTTTCAGGATAACAGTATTTTTTCCTCCCGTTGCCAGAAATATTTCACATTGGCAATTCATAGCCAAGTTATTTCTCCACAATTAGCCTTGGCCACAGTAAACTATCTTGCCCCGGTTATGTATTACTCCAAGGAATATCATGTCATGACTTATTTTTTTAAGGTACAGTTTTCCTAGGCTCTCCACAATCCTGGAAAGAGCAGCCCGGACTCAGCTCTGTGTATAATCCGTGGAGGCGTCTGTTTCTACTGGCTTGCAGTTTATCTTCTCCTGCATGATCTTGCTTCCCCAGTCCTTTGCAGATGTCATTCCTGGGAACATGCTAATAAATTGCCTGCACACAGATCTCTATCTTAATGTCTGTTTCCAGAGGAATAGAACTTATAACCGCAGAAATTAGGAGTTGTCTTTGAAAATGGACAATAAGGGGAGACTTTGGATGTAGATCACCTAACGACTGGCAATAAAGATCTTGTCACTTGAAATCAATGGTGTAATGATAGTTTGGGGAATGCTATAGCATTGAAACTTGACATTTTTACTGGTGGTGAACTGAGATGACTCATTTAGACATAACTAATGGCAAAGCTGTCAACCAAAGAGCAATAGTGAAATCCTAATAGAGAGCCTGTCTGAGAAAACTAATAGCCAGTGAGTAACAAATGGCATATTAGTTCCCTGTACTAAGAAGTAGAAATGACTCATCTGGAACAAACTGAATCATTCCGACTGGATCGCTGTTTATTCTATGTGTTGGGAAAAAACACTCATGGAAACTTATAGAACCTTCAGTCTACAGAACAAGAATTTGATAAACCCATCAGATTTTTGAAGACACATCGAGCAGTTAAATTGAAGGGAATACATGCAAAGTGTCTACCTCTGATAGATGGGAAGTGCCCTGCACTGATGGCTATTACATGGTGTTGTGTGTTTTTCTAGTGGGTAGAATACTTAGAACCACAATGGAACAACAGAGCAGAGTCGTGCTATCATTGCAAACGTAGAAAGTTTTGCTTCTATTTCTAAGCCAGTTTCTGAAGCTCTAGAAGTTCCAGGTTCCTGCTGAGGATACTTCCCCTGGATTATAAAGCAAAAGTTGTGTTAAGTTTTCTACGTGACTGTTGCAAATCATGTTAGACTCTGACCCAAGACACAAGCAGAGAAGAAAAGTAGCCCTTTTCCTGGCAAGAATAATAGAGCCTCATCATCACTGAATCCAGGGAGGAATATAATTGAAAGCAGCGTGAACCATGGGTGTCTCCTTGTCAAATGATATGTGAATATATACATGCAGCAATGTATTCATACCATCTCTACTGTATCCCCCTGTAATTCTGGCTTCCAGAAAGTAGCTAACATACTATATTTACGAGGTTTAATTCTGCTTTCCTCACCTGGGTCTCCCCTTCCATTTCCATCATTTTATCTTGTCCTCTGTCCTTCTATACCCACCAGCAAAGTCCTATCATGCCCCCACACTAATTTGAATGATAATATATTGAATTTTATAAATACTCATTATTTTATAGTTTTGAATATTTCTAGCCTTTTGTTTTTCAAAGATTAATAAGAAAACTCCAAACATTCAATATATATCTCATTTTTATTCTAAACGTATTTCCCTTATGAGTACAAAGCAGCCCAAAATAATATCAATTTTTGGTGAGTGCATCTGAATACATGTTTTGTTATTATGCAAGCTCTTTAATTTATTTCTGTCACATTATAACTCTGAGTTTAACTTGGAGTGAGTCTATTGACATTTACAAATAATAAATACCATTTATTCCTAGCCAAAAATGTACTAAATACTACTTTAATAATTTTACATGATTGCTTCATTTAATCTTCAAACAACACTGTTTAAAACGTAGCATTATTATTCATATTACAAACTGAATAAATATACATAAGATTGTGGTGTTTGCTATCACCTCTCTATTTAAAATTATTCTAGATGTATTAGTGAGAAAGGGGAATAGGAAAAAATAATGCCTTTAGAAGTAACGAAACTTGGTTGCATATAGATGATATGATTATTTAAGTGAGAAATGACAAATGGGTGAATGGAACTAATTTGGTGTTCAATAATGAACAATATACAAAACAAATAATAAAGGTGTTCCCCATACAAATAGGAAAAATTAGAAAGTATTTTTAAAAGAAATGGATTCTGAAATTTCTATCAAAATATAGATGGTTTCACTCATTCCTCAGCTGTATTCAACTTTTAAGAACAGCTAACATCAATTTTCTTCAACTTCATTCCATAGGCAATTATTTGAAGTCATTCTATAATGCCAGTATCACCCTATACTCAACCCAGGCATTGTAGATGGGTGATAACCCATCACCACCAAAAGGAAGTTGGTGATGAAATGGCTTATTTTAGCATACATATTTCAATCCATCATCATGGAAAGAAAGTCAAGGCAGGCACCTGGAGACAGGAACTGAAACTGAGAGCACAGAGGAGCAGTATTTGCTGGTTCATTCCTCTGGATTGTTTAGTTGTCTTTTATTCTACAAGCTGGGCCTACCTACCCAGGGGAATGGAACCACCCATAGCAGGTTAGGTCCTTGTCCATCAATCACTAAGGAAACACCCACAGACATATCCAAGTGTCATTTTGATAGAGGCAATTCTTCATTTCAGGCTTTTTCTTCTAAAGTATGTTAAGTTGACAGCCAAGATTAACCATCATATTAGGCATATATACAAATAAAATATAAAATAATAAGCCAGTATCAATGGTCAATAATAGATGTACAAACTCAAACAGATACCCACAAAAGAAATCCAGCAATACATCAAAAAGATAAAATTATAATATGAATTTGCACCAAATATGTGAGGATGGCCCAACACTGACAAATGAAGAAGTACAATAACACATAAACAAATTGAATGACAAAGTCATGTATTTGGCTTGACACTTAAAAAATTTAATAAAGCATAAAATTCTCAGTGATGAAACTCTAAATAAATTAGGAACAGAAAAAAAAAACACACCTAAACCCAATATATAACAAAGCATAACGAACATCGTACTGAGAGGGGAAAAGTCAGAAATATTGTTACTGAGACCAGGAACAAAACAAAGATGTTGTCTGTAGTAGGAGGAGCGAGGAGCCCCTTTGTTTTGTCAAACTGTTATAGAAGGTGTGTGCTGCGACCCAGTGCCCGGCTAGCTTAATTTTAGCCGTGGGTCACTGCTTCTGTTTTAACCATTTGCTGGGTGGAGCCCCTCTGATGACAATTGGACTGGGCAAAGATCTATGAGAATAGCAGAACATCACTAGGAATTGTCCATTAATTTTTTTTTCACCAGTTATGTTTAGTTTTATCCCTGGTCTCTGAACAGTCAGCACCTGAGTCCTGGCCATCCAGGCAGTGTCAGGGGTGGGTTCCCTCTCATAGTATCGGTCTCAAGCTGGAGCCGTCATTGGGTGGTCACTCCTAAAATTTCTGTGACACCCTGGTATTTCTTGTAAGCAGAGAAAATTTTAGGTCAAAGGTTATTATGGCTGGGTTGGCTTCCCAATCCCTACTTTGGAATTCTTGCCTAGTTACAGTAGATGGCTGGTTCAGGCCCATATGTCCTCTTGCTAGGAGTCTTAGCAGGGTAGCCCTCATAGATTCCAAGGTGTTTCCATTGCATGAGGTTTCTAGCTCATATTAGAAATGCCCCTGATTTCAGTTCTCTTTTCCAATACTTTCTTCCTTCATACTCCACCACCTCATCCCTCACAATCCCATGCATATCCTCCCTTCTAGACCTCTTCCCCATTTATCTGTGATGTCTAGTCTATTTTCTCTTTACGGTGAGATTCATTTGTTCCTGTCTGAGCCTTCCTTGTTACTTAACTTCTTTGGGTCTGTAGATTATAGCATAATTATCATTTCTTTATTTTATGGCTAATATTCTCTGATAAGTGAGTACATACCACAGTTCAGAAAACCCACAGAATCAACTAACTGAGCTCACAGGGACTCCCAGAAACTGTATTGCCAACCAGAGATCTTGCATGGGACAAGTCTATACATATATTACAGTTGTGTAGTTTTGTCTTCTTCTGGAACTCCTAACACAGGGATCAGGAGCTGTCTCTGATTTTGTTTCCTGCTTTTAAGATGATATTCTCCTACTGGGTTACCTAGTCCATCCTTAATAGGAGAGGGGGTGCCTAGTACAACTGTAACTTGATATGCCATGGGTGGCTTATACATGGGAACAGTAGATGGAGGTGGAGAGAGGAAAAGTTGTGGTCAAGGACTGGGAGGAGAAGAGGGAGGGAGGGGAAATTGTGATCAGGCTTGGGAAAAAATAATTAGTAAAAAACCCTGTGTCCTCAAATCAATGCTTCCAAGGATGTGGAGGAAAGAACTCTCACACCTTGTTTTGAAAATTTTATGCTATTAAATCTGTTATGCATAATAGTGTGCCCCTCAAAGTAACAAAAATAGGTCCTTGCAAACTCTGAAGGACAAGCACAGCTCTTCACCAGGTCTCTAGACTTGGGGCAGGAAGAATTTCACCCTGGAGCCCGCCAAGGCCTCTGGGCAGTCAGGCACAATTATAATATGTGAGTACAGGGTGGTCAAATGGGAGAGAGAGAGAGACAGAAAGTTCATGGGCTGGGGAGAGAGGCAGATCTAAAGAGGCAAGGACAGCGAGGAACAGGCTAAGGTAGATGTCCTGCTTGCCACTCAGGGTGAGATGTTTGGGTCTGGGCTATTGCCAAGGGACATAACAGGGTCCGTGACCCTGATGGAGTTAAGGGTTCTGGGTTAATATCTGTGGCTCCTTTTACCACAGAGGGCCCCGTGGACACCCAGAGTCTAGACCATTACCTGTGACCAAGTTGATGTTCCAAGGGATGTGTCCCCACAGGTGCCTTGCCAATCCAGGATTCCTAGAATCATGGCAACCAACAACTCAGACTGCTGCCAAGGTCCCATCCTGAGCCATTCTTGGGCCGTGATCCTGTTGCGGTTGGGCCGAGTTGACTTCTATGGCTCCTGTTGTCACTGAGGGCTATGCGGAGGTCAGCAATCCAGGCAATGACACCTGAGGCCATGTTGGTCTTAGAGGGTCAAGCTGCTACTAGGTCTGTATACCCATACTACCACCCAGGGTCATGTGTCATCCAGTTCTGAATTGCAAATGTAGGCACATCTGGTTCCACGGCCCTAACCCAGCCAGGACCTATGTGGATGTCAGTGGCTCCTGTTACCATCAAAGGTTGAGTGGATACCCAGGGTATAAGTTACCACCTGGGGACATGTTAGCAACTGGGGGCCATGCCAATCTGGGTGATCAGCGAGGCCAGAGAAGGCCACCATGACTTGGAGTCCAGCTGTTGCGAAGGACCATGTCTAGGTCCACAGCCTTAACGCAATCTAACTCAGTGCTGATGTCTGTGGCCCATGTTGCCACCAAAGACCACACTGATTCCCAGGATCTGGGCCTCCAGCTGTAACGTTCAAGGTATTCTTGGTGTTAGAGAGTTGCGCTGCTTTCAGGGTAATACAGATCTGAGCAACATGCATTGCCACTTGGCACTAGGGCATTGTTTGGGCCTGAGCTGTGTTGGGACCATTTGGAGTCCTGGCCTTCAGCTGCTCTTCCCTGTTAGAGATCTTTCCTTTTCTTCTTATTTGAGTTACTGAAAGCTGTGTCAAAATTGTTACCAGCTCTGCTTCATGAGCATGTGTTGCCTTGCCTTGAGGAGCAGAGGATATAAGGTTTTCACCTGTTGGCCCACCTGACTATTGGGTATATAAGCCTCCATGATATTGAATAGAGGACTTCTTACCAGTGACTAGAGGTCCATGTCTCTGTCTGTCTGTCTGTCTGTGTCTTTGTGTGTTTCATTCTCCAGCCCTTTGCCCAAAGCTCATGAACTATATGGTAGTGCACAGAGCACAGACAGGCATTGCATGCTGCAGTTGGAGGTTCCACCGAGATTGGGAACCAGGGAACGCTGAGAGGTGAGGGTGGATTGGGGTATGTGTTAATCCTGACATCCTTCGCTCGGACTTTGGTTCGAGGCCTTGCAGGCACTGCAAGTGGAAGGAAGTCCAACCAAGAAAGAGGGGTAAGCAGACAGGATCATCCCCTGTCAGGGACGTATTAGGGAATTAAGATGAGACACCCTCTGAAACAGGAGGCAGGAAGGTGAATTGAAGGCCTCAAAAAGATAAAATGTGTATATCTAGATGTATGTTTTTGTATTGTGTTGATTGTGTTGTCTTTTGTGTTCTGGACTGGAGAAAGATATTTGATTCTGGGAACTGCTAAAAAGGGTATTTTGACTTTAAAGTATGGGCCTAAGGATTTGATGCTTTGGAAAAGAGGTTCTGCTTTTGTCTCCACAGAGGATGAGAACCTGAGGATTTATTCCAGATTTATGTGGTTTGATTCACTGAGACCTCCTGAAATGTTGCAGTAAAATACCCCCAAGAATGCAGTGCCCCTGCTCAGCAGGAAGTAGCCAGACAGGTTGATGATGCCCAAATTCTCTAAAAGATTGTTTAAGTGGGGACCCTTCATTGGTTCTGGAGCAGCAAGCCTGCTTTCCTGAGTTCTGCTCCACTCCATGCACCAGTTTGGACCCAGAACGAATGCAGCTGGGGCTTGAAGGCAGCTAGAGCAGAGCTTAACTAGGCAGCTGTGGTGAAAGGCACGTTACCCTGGCCCAGTCGGTGCCCAGCCTGGGGGATGCCACAGAGGTGCCAGGAGTATCAGCAAATGCGACAACAAGTGCTGGAGCGGAGACAAGCTGGAGCACAGACCTCGCTGGGCTGCCCGAGAAGGCAGCAGCCAGGCAAGGAAAAGGCGGTGGCGATTTTAGGCTCTGCATGCCCAAGAGTCTGCGGTGCAAGCGGTAGGCTTCCCGCAGCACCTGAGAAACTCTCATTGTAGCCACAGAAGGTCTCTGAGCCTGCATGCTGCCCGGGCCGGTTGTGGCACATGCCATATGGAATAGCACCTTTGGGGGAAAAGATATTCTTGGTTGTTCTTTCAGGAACTGTGGCCTGAGCAACTGCTGGGATGACCACTCCAGTGCTGCCTTGTTGGTTCGGGTACCAGCCATCATACCACTGCCAA
>PVIU01028407.1:0-19014 GCA_004026605.1 Ondatra zibethicus | reverse complement strand
CTATGCTCCTGTACTAGATTGTCACACAGCTCACATAGCATGCAAGTTTGCTGAGCTTAAAGAAAAGATTGATCGTCGTTCTGGCAAGAAGCTGGAAGATGGTCCTAAATTCTTGAAATCTGGTGATGCAGCCATTGTTGATATGGTTCCTGGCAAGCCCATGTGTGTTGAGAGCTTCTCTGACTATCCTCCACTGGGTAAGCATACCTTAGATTCTGTTGCACTGAATATCATGGAATATGAAATGATACATAAGCCAATTCTCACAAACGATCTTATTCTGTGTAGGTCGTTTTGCTGTTCGTGACATGAGGCAGACGGTTGCTGTGGGTGTCATCAAAGCTGTGGACAAGAAGGCTGCTGGAGCTGGCAAGGTCACCAAGTCTGCCCAGAAAGCTCAGAAGGCTAAATGAATATTATCCCTAACACCTGCCACCCCAGTCTTAATCAGTGGTGGAAGAACGGTCTCAGAACTGTTTGTCTCAATTGGCCATTTAAGTTTAATAGTAAAAGACTGGTTAATGATAACAATGCATCGTAAAACCTTCAGAAGGAAAGGAGAATGTTTTGTGGACCATTTTTTTTGTGTGTGGCAGTTTTAAGTTATTAGTTTTCAAAATCAGTACTTTTTAATGGAAACAACTTGACCAAAAATCTGTCACAGAATTTTGAGACCCATTAAAACAAGTTTAATGAGAAATCTGTCTCGTCAATGCTGAAACGTCATTTCTAAGTGCTTGGAAAGGTGTCCAAGGGATTTGTATTGACTCAGCCATTTTAAGGGCTCAATAGATGACTTTAAAAATGTAAATTTATAATCTTAATTAGCTGTGGGAGTCTCATAGATAACTGGTAATCTAGTTACTGGTTGGCAAAACTGATTTGTAATTTAGGTGTGTATAGTTTGGCAGCCATGGGGACTGGAATTATAATTCTCTTCTGGTATATAAAAGATAAATGGTCCTACCATACCTAGTTTTAAGAGTATTGTTTGAGAGTTACAATGGGAGGCAGGCTTTGGCTTAGTGATTTAGTCTAAGGAAAGTTGCATACTTCAAGGAGAAATAGTAAATGTTGACTAGAGTTTAAAACCAAAGAGAAACAATGATAAATGCTAAGGAAAAGTTTTTAAAGCTTAGTTTTTTATAGCCTTTCGTGGGTAGTGTGTTAAGCATCTGTAAATGGTATCAGAAATTCAAGATCCTGGGGCTTGATTCAGCTGAAAGGTAAGAAAGGCTGTTTCCAGAGGTGGGACGTTAATATGGAAACAGATTGGGAAGAAAAATTAAAATGGCTTGTGACTGCATGTAGTGTATGACTTTAAGCCATCAGATCATCTCCACTATAGATTGTTATTGAGGCACCATGTTGCTTGGGAATTGAACTTTTTTTTGTTAACTCCTTTGTTCAGAGGGAATTGAACTCATCCTCTAGAACAGCTAGTGCTCCTTAACACCTGACCCATCTACAGCCCAGAAACATCCTGTTTTAAAATCTTTGAAAGCGTTTCAAGTTAAACTACAGTGATATATTTATACATATGATCATGAATTGGGTATCTGCAGGATGTTGATTGAGCTGGAGATGGCGGGCAAAATGGCAAAGCAAGTGTTAAGAATTTGTTCTTTGTTCTTGGGGAGGGAGGCTTTAAGACATGACCAGGCTAGCCAAACTCACACCCACCTGTCTCTGCCTCCCAAGTGCTGGAGTTAAAGGCCTGCACCACTATCCCAGCAAGGGTTTGCTGCTATTCATGGGTCACATGATCATAACAGGTGGCCGAATTTAAGTTTAGATACAGCAGATTGTCTTGGGTTAGAAATAACATTGAAGTAGCTGGGCCATAAGCAAAGAAGTGGCATTTTCACTAAACTGGGTAAGTCTGGGATTGGTCTATAAATCAGTGGCTAAAAGTTTGCCAGTTTAGGTTAGTGAGATGGATTGCAGGTCTGAGAAATCTTAGCATGATTTTACTAAGCTGTACTTGAATCAAGATTTCCCTGCAAAGGCAGGATTGAATCCAAGAGATGTAGTTCGTTGGATATGGAGATTTGTGCATGTGTAGAATTTAGTGTAATAGCACCACCTACTGGCACAAAACTTAAAACGAAAAAGCCTGCTAGACAAGCCCACTGCTATGTTAGCTACATACCAGGAGTGCATGGTTACATTTCTGGTTACAAATGACTGGACTTTACCTCGGATTCTGTTGTGTAAAATGAGGGAGTATTCTGTTGAGTTTTCAGCACTCTTGTTGGGGGAGTCCTGCCTGTGTACTAGGCAGGAATGTGCACATGTGTGGGTAAAATAAAGCTAAGGAATTTAAAGGAAAGAGGAAGGCATTCTAGAGAAATAAGCCTTTTGGAGTTCTATTTAACCCTGGTTCTTAGGACTAGCTCTGTAGACCAGGCTGGCCTCAAACTCCCAGCTTCTAGTGCAGGGATTAAATGTGAGCACCAAGGTACCCTGTTTGGGCATATTTTTATTGCTGGGAAATTTATAAACTACTTGGCCTTTAGCCTATCAATAAAGGGCTGTTACTGATGTTTCCTCTGGCTCCTCAGGGAGTTGTAGGTCTGTCTGGATTACACAGGCTTGGGAGCCCAACATCCTTAGAAATACTTGGACAAGCCAGGCGGCTCAGTGGGTAAAGGGGTGCTGCTGACCCTGAGGACAAGTGGAAGAAAGGACAAGTGTGCTTGTTACACAGGCACATGGCTCTAGTAAAAGGATGAGTCATTTTTAATGCTCTTGAATGCTGTGCCTACACTGCTACTCTTTTTGTCATCCAGGGGTGTTTAAAATCAATCTAGACTGGCAATTTCCTTTGGAAGTGGGTGCTGAACATGGTAGGGTAGGTATACTACTGAACTATAATCCTTATTCCTTTATAAAAATTCAGTCAGGCTCAGGCAGTCATTAAATTTGTGATCCCCTCATTCCAGCCTACCCTACCACAACCTATTAATATTTGAATCAATAAGAATTTTAAAATACTTATTTTGGGGCAGGTTCAGGCTGCCACTGCCTCCTAAGTGCTGGAGCTAAAGGCTTTGCCGCGATGCCTAGCTACAAAGCCTTTTTAAAATCTAAAAGAGTTTAACTGGGTGGTGGCATACACCTTTAATCCCAGCACTTCCCTGTTGGCTGAGAATTTTGAGACGGTTTCTTTGTAGCTTTGGGGCCTGTCCTGAACTGGCTGACCAGATCTGCCTGACTCTGCCTCCCAACCAAATGCTGGGATTAAATGCCACCACCGCCCAATGACATTTCACTTGTGATATGCTCATAAAGGAAGTAAATGGAACATAGCTCAACACAGTAAAGGGTACTTAAAATCACACTAGGCAGAGGCAGGCAGATCTACACAGTTCCAGGACACCAGACTACATAGAAATCCTACATGGGACAGTGGTGGCACACGCCTTTAATCCCAGCAGTGGATCTCTTGAGTTCGAGGCCAGCCTGGTCTACAAGAGCTAGTTCCAGGACAGGCTCCAAAGCCAGAGAAACTCTTCCCCACCCCCAAACAGTCATCTGGCCCATTTAGTTATATTCATCCCCTAGTCTACCCATAAAGGCTAGTCAAGGTCACCCCAATGCAGCACATACTATCCCTGTACCAGTAAAGAAAGGATATGGCATTAGTAGACACAATTCAATAATTATAGATTGCTTTATTAATGTTAAATCATGGCCAGGTCAGTTGGATCAGCAAACATTTTTGTGTTTTATAGTACTTCCATTAAAGTTCAAAACTATTGATTATTGAAAATTTCCAAAGTACTGAAATCTAAGATTTAAATGTTCTGGGTCAGCTTTTAACCTACACAATTCCAGAATTAGAAACTGCATGGGCATCCAGCCTCACCCACCCACACCCCTGAGGCAGTCTCGTAGTCCAGACTAGCCTCAAACTGACGATAATTTCGAATTTCTGAGCTTCCTGCTACCTCTGTCAAACTAAAAGTAAAAAAAGTATTGTGCAAATGGATGCTCAGCCTACATGTATGCCTGTGTATCACATGGCCATGAAGGCCAGGTGTTGGATCCCATCTTGATCCCTTGTCCTCTGAAAAAGCCATTGCACTTACCTGCTGACCCATTTCTCCTGCTCTCCCCTGCCTTTCTCAGTATTAGGTGACATGTGTATAATACTGTAATAGCACACCAGCTGAAAACTTCTCAAAAGAGGAAAAAAATAGCTGAGTGAATCGAGGTGGTTTTGTAGTCTTCATTTTTCTTTTTTTGGAGTTTTTTTGAAATAGGTTTCTCTATAGACCAGGCTGGCCTTGAACTCAGAGATCCACCTTCTTCCCTGGGATTAAAGGAGTTTGCCACCATTGCCCAGTTCAGTCTTCATTTTTCATCCTTGTTTTCTAACCACAGTAAGCAGACAAGACTAAGCCTGTGGTCTGGTGTACTTTATGAGTAAAAAATACCAAAATAACTTTACATATGGACTTAGGAGTAGAAAATCTACAAATTGAAAAATTTTTCCCCATCTAAAGTTTAGCTGATGTTTTGAAGTATTTTGCCTACATACATAAAAAAGCACAACTGTAACCTTTGTCCTTTGTCTTACAAGGACAACCCTAAAATAATCTAACAATGTTATTCTCACAGGTATTATTTTTATCTCCTTTTATACTCTCTAAGCCCTCTTTCTAAAAGTCCTCTATGAAATGAAAGTTACAATTCTCTATGTGGAAGTTTCTTTGTATCACATAAGTACTAATTGGTTTGGTGTTCCGTCACTGTTGCTTGTCTCTGCTGAGCGGTCTTCACAAATCTGAGCAGATTGATGATGGCAGCTGGTGTCACTCCAGGTATACGACTAGCAGCACCAATCTAGAAATTAAAATGACAAAAGAAGCAAAGTGACCTATGGCACATAAAAACACACCAAATTTCCCATGTTGATAGGACTACAGGCAGGTGCCATCACATCCAGCTATTAAAAATTATTTGAGAGCTGGGTGATGGTAGTCATTAGAAAGCCTTTAATCCCAGCGCTCGGGAGGTAGAGGCAGGTGATTGATTCTCTGAGTTCTAGGCTAGCCTGGTCTACAGAGCCAGGATTACATTAGTTCAGCTAGTTCAACTCCTAGCACCCACAAGGTGACTGGCTCACAACCATCTATAACTCCAGTTCCAGGGAACCTGAATCTGATGCTCTCTTCTGACTTCCACAGGCATCAGGCTTGCATGTGCTAAGCATAGACTTTGGAGTGCTCACTCCTAAACGAGACATCTGTACCAACACTCTTCCCTCCCAGCTCAGGGATCGTGGAGGAAGAGGGGATGAAAAGATGCTAAGAGTGGGTTACTTAAAGAACACAACAGGTAAGGCTTGCCTAAATTCAAGCCAGGCAAAATCTCATGATGGAGTGAGGAAGAGGAGAAGGGGAGCACAAAGTCCCCCTGTAGCTCAGTTATTGTTTTTTCATAATTATTGGGAGGGAGGGAAAGAATCAGTTTTGGTTTTTGTTTCTGTTTTAGATGAGAAACGTTATGCTTAAACATTATACTACTTTGCCTCAGTGCCTGTACAATAAGAGTGTGAGCCAATGCTTTAGCACAGGGTTAGAATAAAAGTATATATGCAATCAAACCAAGTCTTTAAAAAAACATTTATTTTTAAAGAAAAATTTTCTAGGTTATTGTCATGAGCATGAGTGGTTTTGGTTTTTTTTTTTTTTTCGAGATAGGGTTTTTCAGAAGCTATGGAGCCAGTCCTAAAACTCACTCAGTAGACCAGGGTGGCCTCAAACTCACAGAGATCTGCCTGCCTCTGCCTCCTGAGTGCTGGGATTAAAGGTGTGTGCCACCACTGCCCAGATCATGAGTGTTTTTGAATGTACATAAGTACACCATGTATGTGCAGTGCCCTCAGAGGTCAGAAGGGGGCAGCATCAAATTCCCTGGAACTGGAGTCACTTGGGAGCCAACACGGGAATCAAACCAGGGTCCTTTGCAAAGCAGCAAGGACTCTTAGCTCTAGAGCCAGCACTCCAGCCCCAAGATTAGGTTTCTGAAGATCACTTGTGTGACCATTCTAAGTCCAGGATTAAAATAAAGCACTAGCCCTTTCTGGCTTAGCTTCTAACTTGTTTTTCCCCATTGTTTGTTTGCTTACTGTCTGCGGGCGACTCAAGTGTAGCTTCTCTCGAACTTCTTGGGACAACGACACATCCTTGATTGTTAGATAATCTAAGTCTTGTGGCAGTTGGAAAGCTTCATCTTGCTGAACTTCCTTTATTTCTTGTAGTTGATACAACAATATTGACTCATAAGTAGCTGGTAAAAAAAATGAGAATTCTATTATGATACATAACTGTTTGTATAACCCTTTACTATTTACAAACAGCTTCTACATGCATCACCTCATTCAACACTTGATACTCTTGAGACAGGTAGGGCAGATAATCTCATGTATCCCAGGCTAGCCTCAAACTTGCAGTGAGACTAACCTTCAATTCTTGGTTGCTGACCTTTTTGAGGTGAAGAAACTGAAGGGTATAATGGGGCTGTACTACATATAGCTAAGGGCGACTTTAAACTACTGACTGTCATCCAGTCTCCACTGGCAAAGGGGTAGTAAGTACTACAGGTGTCTGCCATCACGCCCACTGAATCTGACCTTGTCAGTGCAAATGTTAAGTCTTAAGGATGGGCTGTTTCTCCAAGAGAATGGTTCCCTAAGTTATTTTCATGTGAAGTTGTGTGTGTGTTAAAATGGTCCCAGGGATTAACCCCATGGCCTACACGTGCCAGACAAGTAGTTCTACTACTCAGCTATGCTCCCAGCCCCAAAGCAATCATTTTCAGAAGTGGGTTTCTTGGTTGGCAAACATAACTTATGCAATTTAGTTAAGGTTTTTATCAAGAAGTAATGTTATGAAGAGAGCTTGGCAATTATTTTATCAAGCATTCTATTCTTAGAAAAATAAAGTTAAACTGGGTGGTGGCGGCGCACGCCTTTAATTCCAGCACTCTGGAGGCAAGGTCAGCCTGGGCTACCAAGTGAATTCCAGGACAAGGCTTCAAAGCTACACAGAGAAACCCTTTCTCAAAAGAAAGAAAAAAAAATAAACAAATAAAATTAAAAAAATCAAAACTAAAAAAATAAAGCTGTTTGGTTTTGGTACTTGTGATTAAGGCAAGGACTCAGGGCATTGTGAATACTTGGCAAGAAGACACACACTCTACCATTACGCACATTCTACCATTACTACTGAGTTATGTCCCTAGCCCCTTTTATACTTTCTAGACATTGTCTTACTGGGTTCGCCAGGAAGACCTTTTACAATCCCTGCCTCAGCTCCCAAGTGCTGGGATTACATAGGAATGCTTCACTGTACCTGGCACAATTTTATGATTCATAAATAGCCCTCAGGGTATAATGTAATGTGATATGTAGTGATATTTCATTTGTGTTTTAATAAATAAAGCTTGCATGAAGATCAGAGAGTAAAACAGCCCCACTGGTCAGCCTTACAGACCAGGCAGTGGTGGCACACACCTTTAATCCCAGTAGCCACATTAGTTTGTCAAAGAAACCAGGTGATAGTGCTGCACGCCTTTAATCCCAGCCCTAGAGAGGAATATAAGATGGGAGGAGACAGCTCTCTCACACAGTCTCATTCTGAGACTCCTGGAGGCAGGATCACCATTTCGGACTGAGGTAGAAGTAAGAGCTAGTGGCTGGCTGCTTTGCTTTCCTGACCTTCAGACTAACTCCCAATATCTGCCTCTGGGTTTTCATTAATCGTGCTACAGTGGTGGTTAATACTATCAATTTGACAAGATTTAAAATCACTACAGAAACTACCCAGCATGCCTACCAGAATGTTTCCAAAATGGTTTAAATGCAAAGGAAGACCCACCTAAATGCAGGTGGTACCACCCCACTGGCTGTGGCCTTGGACTCAACAAAAAGGAGAGAGGAAGTGAGTGCTGGCATCTCTGCTTCCTGAATGTGGATGCGCTCCAATTAACTGCCTCATATCCAGCAAACCATAGGTTAGCTGCTCTCACTACCATGCCTTTCCCACTGGGATGGGCTTTGTCTCCTCAAGTCATGAGCCAAAGCAGACTCATTCAGATGAATAACACTCCAGGTTAATTCTCTGAAGTTTTTTTTTTTTTTTTTTTTGGTTTTTCGAGACAGGGTTTCTCTGTGGCTTTGGAGCCTGTCCTGGAACTAGCTCTTGTAGACCAGGCTGACCTCGAACTCACAGAGATCCACCTGCCTCTGCCTCCCGAGTGCTGGGATTAAAGGCGTGCACCACCACCGCCCGGCAATTCTCTGAAGTTTGCATGTATAAACCCTTCCTTGAGTGTTTTTTTTTTTAATAATTTATTTTTATTTTATGTTATTTGATGCTTTGCCTGCATGTATGGAGTTGTCAGAAGTCCTGGAACTGGAGTTACAGATAGTTGTGATCTGCCATGAGGGTGCTGGGAATTGAACCTGGATCCTCTGGAAGAGCAGTCAGTGCTCTTAAATACTGAGCCATCTCTCCAAGCCCTTGAGTGGCTTCTTGCCAGGTACTATGTCACAGCAACAAGAGAGTAACTTTGTTAATATATGGGATAGCTGAGATCTTGCATATGGCCATGGGCATATTTATTTTCATCTCTCAGATATAAATTGCAAAACAAGAAAGATAATACAACGTGACACTGACTTCTGCCCTCAAGAATTTTGTCTAGGGGCAGGCATGTAGCTCAGTTGGCAGAGGGTTTGTCTGGCATGCTTGTGTCCTTGGGTGACTCTAAATCCTATCAAGCTGACAACTGGTATCAACCATCATCTTCCACCACTGCACAAAACCGTGAGTGGCATACATTGGCAATTCTGGCACTTAGGAGATCTAAGAGCTCACGGTCATCCTCAGCTGCTCAGGAGTTTGGGATGTCATGTGCTACATGAGACCATGTCTCAAATAAACAAACAAATCACTGGAGAGTGGTTAAGAGCGCTTGCTGCTCTTATAAAGGGTCCTTTGGTTACCAGCACCCATATCACGCAGTGCACATCTGAAATCTGTAACTCCAGTTCTAGAGGATCCAACACCCTCTTCTGCCCTCCATGAGCACCTACATACATGTGCATACACACACAGAAGCAAACATAAAATATAAATAAAAATAAAATTAAAAATGAAAAAGATTAAAAGAAACTTGTAAAGTTGGGATATTAAAGTGGCAACTTGAAAATTACCCATATATTGTTGTACTTTAACCCAAAGTGGTTTCTTCTAAACCTCAAGTGGGTGCTGGAATTTTTATAAGTACTGGTCTTCACAGAGCAAGAACAGCTATGTCATGGTTGAATTATTTCCTGGAAACAAGTTAATGATAAATGCTTCTGGACTATGCTAACTGGAACCTAATATTTACTGAACAAAGTAAAGCTGTGCACCAAGTTAAAAAAAGCAATCTAAGCAGCATTTTCCAGTGCTACACCCTAAATATCTAAAGAAGCTCTTTAGTAGAGAAGTCATAATGGCGAAATAAAGTCTGTACTATTCTTGTAGGTTGTCACTAGTACTGGGTGACAAGTTTTGTTAAGATTTCACAAGTTATTTTTAACCATATGTATGTGTGCGTCTGTGGTGTGTGTGCATGAGTGCAGGTGCCTGTGGATCCCTCGGAGCTGAAGTTACAGGTGTGACGTGGGTGCTGGAAACTGAATGAACTCTGGTCGTCTCGAAGAACAGCATGTGCTCTTAACCACTGAGCCATCTTTCCAGCCCCATCAGGGTTATTTTTTAAATCAAATTTAATTTTTAAATAATGGGCCATTTGGAAAAATGTTTCTAGAATTTCTGGAAGGTTTCTTTTCATTGTTAGCCTTTTATAAAATTAGACAATGCAATGGCAGTCAACATATGGGCCATTCTACACACACAGCCAAAGCATAGTAAGCTGATAGACCTCTGTGGAATTGAAAGAGAATGCCAACCCTGCATGGAATGCATCATTCTTATCACCCTGGTTGTTCCCCAAAGAGTAAAGGTCTTTTCCTGTATCAATCAAATTTTCCTACCATTCCCATAATGATCCTGTTCTGTGCCCTACGGAGGGCAAACCTACAAAAACCTAAAGCCAGCATTATCCTCAGGCATGCATCACTATATTCAGCAAGTAGTTAGATAGGTCTACTGCTCATTCATAATCTGCACATCCAGAAAAGAGAATACAGGCACCGAAGGAAAACAACTCCCTTTACCTTCTATTTTCAGTCTTCTAGCCAGCTCTCTATCAGCAGTATACTTCTCCAGGGGCTCGGGAACAGCTCTGGCCAGCAACTCCATGTCAACTCCTTCATACTTAAGAACATCTAGAGCACTGCCAATGCAAAGAGCTTATCAACATAAGGATTCACAGCCTATAAGGCAAACTAAGAACAAAATTCCTTGGCGTAATACCAAATATTAGAATAACTAAATGAGACTTTTAATTTTTTTCCATGTATAGTGAACAAATACAGTAGCACCAGTTCAGTCATGGTAGTGCACACTTTTAATCCCAACACTCAGGAGGCAGAGGCAGAAGGATCTCTGAGTTCAAAACCAGCTTAGTCTACATAACCAGTCAGGGCTATGACCCTGATGCAAAATAAAATAAAGAGCATAGCATCTGTAAAATAGGTTATCAAAAAAAAAAAAAAAAAAAAGGAAAAAGAATAATTGGGGCTGGAGAGATGGTTCAGTGTTAGGAACACTGGCTGCTCTTCCAGAGGATCTGGGTTCAATTCCCAGCACCCACATGGCAGCTCACGACTGTCTATAACTCCAGTTCCAGGGGATTTGACATGCTCACAGAAATGCACATTAAAAAAACAAGCAAAAACAACAAAGGAATAATTGATTCTCTCTGGGCCTGGTAACACATGTCTATAATCCTAGCACTTGAGGGGCAGAGGCAGAGGCAGGAGCACTGGGAGTACCAGGCCAGTCTTTGTTACTCAGAAAGTTTGAGGACAGCCTGGGTTACATGAAATCCCAGCTTAAAAGCCCCATCCAAAAGTATTGATTTCCTGACTTCCTGACTACATTAGAATTACACTGTTATTAAGGTTTTATGAGGCACTTGAGCGCCCTCTCTCTCCCTCTCTCTGTCTTTCTTCTTACAAAGAATATCCTCTGCTAACAAAGGCTTCATCACATCCATCCAGAGGATGAGGAAAGTATTTCACATCTATTCAGTCTTGGTTAGTATACTATGAATGAGCCACCCTTCTGCATGCTAGGGTTCAGATATGGTTGGTGTCCCTCAGAGGCTCTGGAAGTGCAGTCTCTACGTCACATTGCTGAGGCACACCCAAGGAAGGACAGTGACAAGCAATAACTAGGTCTCTGCTCTTCAGAAGAGGTCAACACTCTATTCTAAAGTTAGTGTTCAGGTTAGTGAGTTCTCATCAGAAGAGTTGCCTTGACGCCTAGATTCTGGCTTCCTATCTCTCTATATGGTCTCTGAAGAGCAGCACACACTTTTAACCAGAGATACCTCTCTAGGCCCCCATGGGTTACATTCAAATTAAATGCCACCGTGAATCGATATGATGGATTATAATACCCTAAAAAAGCATCAGCAGAGTTCAAAGAGAGGGAGCTGCCTAACCTTAGAGTTTCATCTTTCAAATTTGTAGCCAGATAAAGCTTTTTAAAAAATAAAATATGCAGCCTCAGGTATTTTATTATAACATAAAATTGATTAATAGAGCTAGTAAACAGATATATTGATTTCAATGGTGAGAATGTGGTGTTTCCAAATTTGTATGATGGATCCTAATAACTAATATACTATTATAAAGAGGTGAGGCCAACCATAAGGACCAGTGCCTTCGTAAAAGAGGCCATCAGGAGTCTGTCTGCCATGAAAGGACCAAGAGCTTAAAGTAATTGTCAGTCACGAAGAAAGTTTGGGCCACCCACTCTCAAAATAAAACTAGATACAACACAACAAAAACTGGGAGCACACAACATCCATAAGAGCCATCACAGAACGCAAGTGTCGTAAGAGGGAGAGTCCAATGCCATCATGAGATGCACAATGTACCTCTAAAGTACAGAGGATTATTGATTTGTGCCCTGCTGGCTCCCTCTCCTATCTAAATCACATTTTTTTTTTCAAATGGAGAAAAAACAAAAAACAAAACAAAAAACAATGGTGAACACACACATTTTGTGTTATTCAAGGTCCCCAGAATTTTTGTCCTAGCACTTGAGTGTGGGGCAGGATGATCAGGGGTGCAAGTTTATTTATCCTAAGCTACCTCAGCTTCTGAGCAAGTTTAAGGCTGATTTGGACTACATAACACAGACAAACGCCCCTTGTTCCTGTAGCAAAAGTGTTCCTCTATGAACGTCCTTTAGTCTCAGAGGCCATGTAACTAAACTGGGGGAAAGAAAATCTCAAAAGGCATGGTACTTCAAAAAATTTATAATAAATACAAATAAGAACTTGGAACATGGGGCTGGAGGGATGGCTCAGAGGTTAAGAGCATTGCCTGCTCTTCCAAAGGTCCTGAGTTCAATTCCCAGCAACCACATGGTGGCTCACAACCATCTTTAATGGGGTCTACTGGCCTGTAGGCATACACACAGACAGAATATTGTATACATAATAAATAAATAAATATTAAAAAAAAAAAAACTTAGAACATGCCAGGCGGTGGTGGTGCATGCCTTGAATTCCAGCACTTGGGAGGTAGAAACAGGAAGGATCTCTGTGAGTTTGAGGTCAGCCTGGTCTACAAGAGCTAGTTCCAGGACAGCTAGGGCTGTTACACAGAGAAACCCTGTCTTAAAAAACAACAACAAAAAAGGAACTTAGAATATATAATACAATGAAAAAAACAAAAAAGAATTTATAATATTATGGGTTTTTGTTGTTTTTTAGTTAGTTTCTTTTTTTTTTTTTTTTTTTTTTTTTTTTTTTTTCGAGACAGGGTTTCTCTGTGAAGCTTTGGCTCTCCTGGAAGTCACTCTGTAGACCAGGCTGACCGCGAACTCACAGAGATCCACCTGCCTCTGCCTCCTGAGTGCTGGGATTACAGGCATGCGCCACCACTGCCCAGCAATTTATGTTTTTTTATTTAAATGATTTTCCTTACTATAGTCCATGTATTAGATGGGACCACTCTTTGAACCTAGCCAAGAAAAGAGGTCCTTCTATTTTTTGGTTTGGAGCTTCTAAAATTGAGGAAGAACAACAAAAGGTCTTAGTAGGCACCACAAAGAAATTATACATATACAAAAAGTTAAGAACTGAAGAGATGGCTCAGGGGTTAAGAACACTGACTGCTATTCCAGAGGACTGGGTTTGATTCCCAGAATCCACAGGGCAACCCATAACCATCTGTAACTCTAGCTCATGGGACTGGATACTCTCTTCTGGTTCCCTGGGCACCACAAATGCATATGGCACACATACATACATGTAGGCAAAACACCCATACATAAAAAATAACTTATAATCATACATGAATATATTTTATTAAAAAAAATTTTCATTAGCTATGGTGATACATGCTTTTAGCCAAACACTTGGAGAGCAGAGACTCTGAACCTAAGGCCTTGCTCATGCTAAGCATGCAGTCTACAAATAAGTTAAAAGCCCAGGCATACATATTTTACTTTTCTTTTAAAATTTATTTTTGAAGACAGGGTCTTACAGAGCCCAGTTTAGACTGATCTGAAACTCCTGATCCCGTCTCCACCTAACTGCTGAGATTAATGTCAACACGCTCACATATTGATATATATTGAATAAGTAGATGAATTATACTAAAGCTGCTGAGAAGCTAAGAGCAAGCTGTATTCATTTAAAATGTGTAGGTAGGGGGCCTGTATATGATGTGTCTCTGAAATCTCATTTTTCTGTAAAAACTAAGAAAACCATACCTGACAGGAGGGCTTCTATTAATACTTATAGGAGCTTGTGGAATTAACTTTTTCCACTTGGAGCTTGAAAACTCAATGGATTTCAACATAGACATGCCTTCTTCTAAAGAAGACTTCATCCAGGAAGCTCTTTCATATCGCTGTGGGGACACACAGCCAGCGTCCTTATGGGCTAGGTAAGGAAGAGGGAAGAAGTTTTAAAGAACAATAGAATGCAGGGCAGCGGCACACACCCATTCTAAGAGCACTTAGAGGCAAGGGAGGGAGACTACAGTAATTCAAAGCTGGCCAGGCTACACATAGAGACACTGTCAACAGCCCTTCACCCCAACTTCCCCTTCCCAGACAGGACGTAGAACAGCTATACTGTAAGAGATCCTGCCTCAAAACAACTACACAAGCCAACAAAACCCCCCAAAAAGCAGTGCAATACCTTACAGGATTTGATTAAGTTACCTCGGAACGTGAGGCGGATGTCAGCATTATCTGGGCGAAGTGACAAACGGAACTCTACCCTGCTGGTAAACATGCGGTATGGTTCGCTGGTGCCCAGTGTGGTGAGATCATCAATTAAGACTCCTATGTAGCCTTCTGTACGACTTACAATAAAAGGTGGTTTTCGATTGACCCGAAGACTGGCGTTGATTCCAGCTATCACACCCTATAAGAGGACTGAAATGTTTAAGAGGCCATTATGAACTGAACGACTAGCTATTCTATTTAGCACACAACCTGGAAAACACACACACACACACACACACACACGCACACACACACACACACACACACACACACACACGGAAGGAAGAGCCGGTCAGCAGGGGTACATGCCTTTAATCCCAGAACTCTGGACGCAGAGGCAGGTGGATCTGAGTTAGAAGCCAGCCTGGTCTACACATTGAGTTTCAGGACAGCCAGGGCTACCCAGAGAAACCCTGTCTCAAAAAACCAAAACAAACACACAGGTAGGAAGAAAGCAGGCTCATAAGGAACATAAATGTGATCCACATTCAGAAATAGAACACAAGTTAGAATGCGAGGATTCATTCTCAGAGGATTGGGAATGTGGGGGTGGATAATTTTTATAAACCTATTTGTGAGACTTCTCTAGCTTCTTTATATGTACAAACACACAAAAGATACAATTTACCACTATGTGAGGGTTTGAATAAAAACTCCCGAGGCTGAATGATTAGTCATCAGGGAGTGGCTATTTGAGAAGGATTAGAAGGTGTGGCTTTGTTGGAGGAGGTGTGTCACTGGGGTGGGGTGGAGGTTTTAAAAGCCAAAGCTAGCCCAGTATCTCTCTCTTCCTGCTGCCTGTGGGTCCAGTTATAGAACTCTCAGCACTGTCTGCCTGCATGCCACTATGTTCTCCCCCATGATGAGAACAGACTAAGCCTCTGAAACTGTGAACCAGCCCAGATTAAATGCTTTCTTTTATAAGATGCTGTGGTCATGGTGTCTCTTCACAGCAATACAACAGTGACCAAGACAGCTGTAAAGAATATTATGGAAGCTCTGGAGGCATCACAATCCCTGACTTCAAACTATACTACAGAGCTACAGTACTGAAAACAGCCTGGTACTGGCATAAGAACAGACAGGAGGACCAATGGAACTGAATAGAAGACCCGAATATCAATCCACACATCTTCAAACACCTGATTTTTGACAAGGAAGCAAAAACTATCAAATGGAAAAAAAAAAGCATATTTAACAAGCAGTGCTGGCATAACTGGATATCAACATGTAGAAGAATGAAAATAGACCCATATCTATCACCATGCACAAAACTCAAGTCCAAATGGATCAAAGACCTCAATATAAAGCCAGCCACACTGAACCTTATAGAAGAGAAAGTGGAAAGTACACTTGAATGCATTGGCACAGGAAACCACTTCCTAAATAACCCCAGCAGCACAGACACTGAGAGAAACAATTAATAAATGGGACCTCCTGAAACTGAAAAGCTTCTGTAAAGCAAAGGACACAGTCAACAAGATAAAACAACAGCCTACAGAATGGGAAAAGATCTTCACTAACCCCACATCAGACAGAAGTCTCATCTCCAAAATATACAAAGAACTCAAGAAATTGGACACCAAAAGAACACATAATCCAATAAAAAAAAATGGAGCACAGACCTAAACAGAGAACTCTCAACAGAGGAATCTAAAATGGCTGAAAGACACTTAAGGAAATGTTTAACATCCTTAGTCATCAGAGAAATGCAAATCAAAATGACTCTGAGATTCCATCTTACACCTGTAAGAATGGCCAAGATCAAAAACACTGATGACAACTTATGCTGGAGAGATTGTGGGGAAAAGGGAACACTTCTGCATTGCTGGTGGGAATGCAAGCTGGTATAACCCCTATGGATGTCACTGTGGCAATTTCTCAGATAATTAGGAAACAACCTTCCTCAAGACCCAGTAATACCACTTTTGGGTATATATCCAAAGGATGCTCAATTGTGCCACAAGGACATGTGCTCAACTATGTTCATAGCAGCTTTATTTGTCATAGCCAGAAACTGGAAACAACCTAAATGCCCCTCGATCAAAGAATGGATAAAAAAAATGTGGTACATTTACACAATTGAGTACTATACAACAGAAAAAAATAACGACATCTTGAATTTTGCAGGAAAATGGATGGAACTAGAAAGCATTATTTTGAGTGAGGTAACCCAGACACAGAAAGACAATTATCACATGTACTCACTCATAGGTGGTTCTTAAACATAAGGCAAAGAAAACCAGCTTACAAACCACAATTCCAGAGAATTAGACAACAATACGGACACTAAGAGAGACTTACATAGATCTAATCTACGTGGGAAGTAGAAAGTATAAAAAGACAAGATCTCCTGAGTAAATTGGGAGCATAGGGACCTGGGGGAGGGTTGAAGGAGGGAGGGGAGTAGCAGGGAGGGGAGCAGAGAAAAATGTAGAGCTCAATAAATATCATGGGGGGAAAAAAAGAAACTTAAAAAAAAAAAAGAAAAAAAGAATATTATGGAAGGTTGGAAAGATTTCATAAAATGTCTACCTCTAAAGCATAAGGGCCTCAATTTGATACCTAACAGTCTCATGAAAAGGCCGAGCAGAGTGGAACAGACCTGTAATCTCAGCTCTAAGAAGGAAGACACTCACTGGCTAGTCAATTTAGCCTAACTGGTGAGTGCAATGAGAGATTCTGTCAAAAAAAAAGAAGGCGGAGGGATTGGCTCAAGATGTTAAGAGTGTATACTGTGGTCTACAAGTTCCAGGACAGGCTCCAAAGCTACCATGAAACCCTGTCTCAAAACAACAACAAACCAACAAACAAAAAAGAGTGTATACTACTCTTGCAGAGAACTCAAGTTTGGTTTACTGTACCCATGCTGGGCAGCTTATAACCACCTATAACAACTCTAGCTCCAGAGAATCCTTCTTCTGACATTCTCTGGCATCACAGTCATGTACACATACCCCCTTCCCATACATAATAATAGGAAAAACAAAGCAAAACAAAACACAGAGCTAGAGAAATGGCTCAGCTGTTAAGGCTGTTCTTCCACAGGCCCTGAATTTGATTCCTATCATCTACATGGTGGCGCCAATCATTTGCATTCTAGGTCCACGGGACCTAATGCCCCCTTCTGGCCTCCATAGGTACTAGGCACACACATAGTACACAGACAAACATGCAGACACAACACTCATATACATTAAAAAAAGGTGAAGAACAATTGAGAAAGATATCTAATGCTGATTTCTGGCCTCAAGATGCACAATGTGCACACATACACAACACAAAAAGATAAAATAGTAATGACATGATAATTTTCAGAAATCTTAAAAGAATTAAATGTTCTTTTTTTTCACAATTTAGAAGCAAAACCATAATTTTTTTCTCAATATCCTAGCAGATCTAGGGACTCAGAAACTAACTGTACATGCTTTCAAAATTATGCCCAACATGCTGGGTACCATGGCACATGTCTGCAATCCCAACACTAGGGAGGCAAAGCAGACCTGTAATCTCAGCTCTTGCAAAGAGAGTGGGACTGGACTTTCAAGGCCAGCCTTGGATGTATAGCAAGTCTAAGGCCAATCTGGGCTCATGAGTCTCTATTTGAAAAAATGAAATAAAAGATCAGCCTGGGCTTCATAGCAAGACCCTATCTGAAAACAAAACAAGTGTATTATATATAGCAGCTATAAACAGCTATATCCACTTAGCCTGAAATACTGTTGTATTCAAGATCTGTATAATGAAATGGTCTCTTTTGGTTTATAGTAACATCTGAATAAATTCTTTCTTTTTTTCTTTTTTAAGGATTTATTTATTTATTATGTATACAGTGTTCTGCCTGTAGGCCAGAAGAGGGCACTGGATCTCATTATAGATGGCTGTAAGCCACTAAGTGGTTGCTGGGAATTGAACTCAAGATCTCTGGTGCAGGGCTGGGGTCTGACCCCTGCTCCTGGGGTTACTTGAGGACAGTTTCTGGTCAACCAGATAAAACGCGTTGTTTGTTTTTGTGCTCCCTCTGCCCTGCCTGGTGATTAGCTGTAGGGCATTGTTTACTCCATCTTGGGTATGGCAATTTCCCACCTGCAAGGGGGGGGAGATCCCTTGTACAGCACCTAGGTATATAAGGATTTCCCTAAAGTTGAATAAACGGCGTTCGGCTGATCTCCCTTCGAATGACCCAGGTCTCTTGTGTGTTCTTTCAATCTCCAGGCCCTTGGCCGGCTCGCGTACAGTACAGTGGCGCGCAAACTGTACCGAGAGGGTAACACAAAATCGGGTGTTACAATTGGAGGCACCCCTGGGATCATGAGGAATTACAATCGGAGGCCCATCAGCGAGATCGGGAAGTAGGGGACCCCTGAGAGATCGCCCTCGGAAGGCTGGCCAGCAGGTAAGAAATTAAGTGGTGAGGGTGAATTGATAATGGGTGCAAGTAATTCTGTTCCAGTGTTAAGGGGCCGGTTGACAGGCCAATTGTTAGTTCTTTTGGAGGAACAGGGCACCGGTATTAAAGTTGAGACAGCACAAGAGATCGTTAAGACGGTTTTAGAGTTTAGTCCCTGGTTTC
>PVIU01028406.1:0-19008 GCA_004026605.1 Ondatra zibethicus | reverse complement strand
GATTTACTTCTCCAAACCTCCTTCAAGCCCTCTGGGCTTTGGCTCATCCTTGCCTAATCAGTTCAAAGGTACCTCTAGACTTCTGGAAGCTTCACCTCTGCATCCAGCTAGTGTTGCTCCCCCCTGCTCCGCTCACTCCGTCCGCCAAGCATGTTTCCAGGCCTTGTTGTGCACTCAGATGCCAATTCGGTTACTATTGCGTGTGAGTGACGGCCTGGGATTTCCGGCCTTGAGATGCAGTGTCCTCGGCTGATCCCAGCACCCTGCCTGCATCAGCACCGTCCTCAACTGTTGCCTACAGCCTGGAGCTGTATCCACAGCATCAGCTTCCCTTAGGTGCCCTGAACTCAGCCTAGAGGCCCCCAGGGAGGCTGTAGCACCAAATACCAGGAAGCTCAACCACGGCTTGGGGAGGCAACACTCATGCCTGTATTCATACCTGTAATCCCAGCATTTAGGAAGCTGAGGCAGGAGGACTGCCATGAGCTTCAGGCCAACATAGTTTACAAAGTAAGTTATAGGTTAGCCTGGGGATACATGGGGAGACCCTGTCTTAAATAAAATAATAAAATAAAAGTGAGGCGAGATGACAATCTCAGGCAGGAACCCTTGATACAACCTTCTTTGCTTCACAGGAAAGTCTAAAACTCTGTGGGAGGAGGGGTGAAGAAAGGGAGAGGAGGAGATGTGGGGAATGTCCTTCTCCCTCCTACACTGAGCAAAGGAAAAAAAGGACATTTGAATCTGAAGTATGGAAACTCGGATGCCCTTATTGTGTTCCAACCAGAGAAATCAAGAACTTACCCAAGACCCACAGCAGATTCAGGAAGTGGTTTGAAAAGAATCCCGCACCCTCACCTGCCACAGAGGAGGTCTCTGTGGGCCCCGGCATCCGGAGTCAGCTGTGGGAGGGTTTTGTGACAGGCCCACGGAGGGCCTGGAGGCTTTGCCACAGTCCCCTGACGACTGGCACAGGAGTAAGGAACCCAACATATGTCCTGGTCTGGAGGACAGGGCTTGCAACCAGATGGGGGGCGGGGGCTGTAGCTACCAGATGCAGAAGGTCATCTGTACAAATGTGTTGGCTCCCCCTGCCCCGGCAGACCTTGGCCTCAGCTGTCTGGTGGTTTGTGTCCGTTATTCTGAAGCTTGGCTCTCCTTGTGACTATGTTAAAAAGAGGGATGGATGGGGTAACCAACGAAGGAAGCGTGTTTCTGAAAGGGCTTTAAAAACATCAAGAATCGTGCAGGCAAGAGTCTAGGGTTTTATAAAGCAAGGAGAGCGGTTGAGGTTGTTAGCAGAGCAGGAAACACTGAGGGTTTCACAGTTCTCATTTTGGGGGTGAGATGTGAGACTTGGTGATATAAAAGGATATCCTGGGGCCATGCAGAGCAATGAAGCCAGAGCAGGAATCCAGGGAGGAGGCTAACTATTCCCCCGGAATCCTATACGGATAGAGTGCCTTCCATGGAAATCTATCCCATATGGCAGCTATAGTGGAGAAGGCATATTAATTTTACAGGTGAAGATTTAAAAAAAATTAAAAGCCTAGGTCTCATTTTATACCCCAGGATGCAAGGCAATTAATTATCTTGCCTTAGCCTCCCAACTGTTGGGGTCACTGATCTGAGCCACAGAACCCAGTCAGGAAGAGGCTTTCTTTGTTGTTGTCTGTTTGCTTGCTTTTTGCAGCCCTGGCTGTCCTGGAACACACTGTGTGGACCAGGCTGGCCTCAGCCTCAGAGATCTGCCTGCTTCTGTCTCCTCAGTGCTGGGATTAATGGCATGTGCCACCAGGCCTGGCTAAGTTTTTTTTAAATAATTTATTTGTGTGTGTGTGTGTGTGTGTGTGTGTGTGTGTGTGTGTGTGTATTCTGTGTGTGTTCACACTTTCTGGTATACCTGCTCATCCTTGTTGAGTATTGATCCAGTGTATGGATGTAACACAAGTCATTTATTCACCAGAAGGACTTTTGGGTCTTCCAGTTCTGAGGCAGTTATGAATAAAGCCACTGTACTTGCTCATATACAGATTTTTGTGTGAATGAAGTCATCATTTCTCTTGCTTAGATCAGGGAGGAAATGATGAGGGATGTGGTAAACACGTTTAATCATATAGAAAAGTGCTAAGCCATTTCCCAGTGTTTTATAGACGCTGTGCATCGTTCTGAGTCTCGGGCTCCCCCCCCATTTCATATTGCCAGGTTGCTCGTTCGGTTTTTGCCATTCAGGCAGATACTATGAAGAGGGTTTGAAAATCAGCTGAGCACGGTGGCTCACTTTTGTATCTCAAAACTTGGGGACTGGAGGCAGGAAGATTGTCATGAGTTTGATGCCAGCCTGCACAGCAAGGTCAGACTGTCTCAAAACATAAACAAAAGCTTTTACTAAAAACCATACAGATAGTGACAGAGTTGCTGTTTAATTGTAGTTTATCTGTCTCCAAAAACCACTCTCCTTCTACCACACAGAGTTTCTTAGATGAACCATTGCCCCACCTTCACTCAGCTGATGTGAGATTCCCCTCTGTATGCTGTGAATAGGTTTTATTACCATTGGTTAATAAAGAAGCTGCGTTGACCTATGGCAGGGCAGAATAGAGCTAGGCGGCAAAACTGAACTGAATTCTGAAAGAAAAATGGTGGATTCAGAGAGACACCATATAGCAAGCAAAGGAGATAGATGCCAGAACATTACTGATAAGCCACAGCCTCGTGGCAATACATAGATTAATAGAAATGGGTTAATTTAGGATGTAAGAGCTAGCTAGAAATATGCCTGAGTCATTGGCCAAACAGTGTTGCAATTAATCTAGTTTCTGTGCGATTATTCGGGTCTGGGCAGCCAGGAAACCAAAGTACAGACTCCAGTTACACTTCAGCACAGTGCAGGGAGCTGGTAAATAGCATTTGATGTATGCCTCGGGCTGTGTCATCCCAAGAGCAATAAAACCAGGTTCTCAAGGACTTTCAATAGCACAGGTTTCTTCTTCATTTGTGTGGCGTGCCCATCCTACACTGAAGAAGGGCACTCTGAAGCTCTCACTTCCATCTCACTAGACCAAGGGCCAACGAGCACAGTCTCATTGTAGGCCAGGAGGCAGAAAGGAGGGGAAACATGGTAAATAGTTTCGGTTGGTTGGTTGTCTGTTTTGTTTGATACAGGGTCTTGACAGGTAGCTCTCACTGGCTTGAAGTTCACCACTGTGGTCAAGACTGGCATTTAACATAAAGCAATCCTCCTGGCTCCGCCTCCTGAGTGCTAGTTTTACAGGTGTTTACCACCAAACCCAGCTTGATGAACAGTTTCAATGTCTTCCATGTTGATTATCTAAAGAGATGGGCAGTGCTAAGGGAAAAGGAGTCCAAATAAAGAATATTTGTGGTGGTTTGAAAGAAAATGGCCCCCAAAAGGAGTAGCCTTAATGGGAGTTGTGGCCTTGTTGGAGGAAGTATGTCACTAAAGGGGTAGGCTTTGATGTCTCCTATGCTCAAGCTATACCTAGGAAGACAGACCATTTCCTGTTTCTGTGCAAGATGCAGAACTCCAGCTCCAGTACCGTGTCTGCCTGCACTCTGCCTTGTCCCACCATGATGATAATGGACTGAACCTCTGTAGCTGTAAGTCACCTCAATTAAATGTTTTCCTTTATAAGAGTTGCTGCCATGGTCATGGTCTCTCATCACAGCAACAGAAACCCTAAGATAATAGTATTTGTGGTGATTTGAATAAGAATGGCCCCCATAGGCTCATATATCCGAATGCTTTGTCACCAGGGAGAGGCACTATTTGAGAAGGATTGAAAGGATGAGGAGATGCGGTCTTGTTGGAAGAAGTGTGTCACTGGGAGTGGATTCTGAGGTTTCAAAAAGCCCACACCAGGCCCAGCACTTCTTTACTCTGTGCCTGTGAATCAGGATGTAAAGATCTCAGCAACCACTCCAACACAATGTCTGCCTGCATGCACCATGCTCCCCACCAAGAAGAGAATAGACGAAGCCTCTGAAACTGTAAGCAAGCTCCCAACTAAATCCTCTTCTTTAGAAGAGTTGCTTTGGTTATGGTGCCTCTTCCTGACAATAGAACAGTGACTAAGACAGTATTATTCCATTCTCTCTGTCCAGCTGCCACAGAAAGCGTTGTACGGATGCAGTATCCCAACAGCTACCCTGCAGATGCCTCTTTCCCTGAATTCAGGAAGAGCCCGTGTGGTTTGCAAATATAGTTCCCATTAATTCAGCATGTCAAGAAGCTAGAGGGTAGATCATGCAGGGTGCCACAGAGCGCTGTTGCAAAAGGTACGTAAAGCCTTTCTAGAGCTCTTGAACTAGATTTAAGAGAGTCTCTCAGTCAGCAGCTGGGTAGTGAACAGAATGCCCTGAACTTGGAAGACAGAAGGTCTGGCCAAAGCCCTCTGTTCTCCCCGTTATCAGCTGTGTGACAATGAAGAGGCATTCTGAGGCATTCTGGGAAATGAAGGCGACAGAGACCATTGTTAACATGCTACAGGGAATAGCAATTTGTCAAGGAAACACCTGGCCCAAGATTGCTCAGCAAGTGTAAGGCTTGCTGAACAAGCCTGGCAACCTGGGTTTGAACTCCAGAACCCACATAAGGTGGAAGGCGAGAACCAACTCCATCACGTTGTCCTTTGACCTCCACACATGCAACATGACACACACCCCCACCCATGCCAATAAAAATAACATTTTGTAGATTCTAGAAAATAAAATAAAAACAGGGATGTCTTAACTTTCAGAAGAAACAGTCTGACATTGTGGTAAATACCTATAATGGCAACACTTGGGAGGCAGAGGCAGGAAGATCAGAAGTTCAAGACCCATGCTGGCAAGATAGCTTAATTGGTAAAGGTGCTTGCTGCCAAGCCTGAGGATCTGAGTTTGATCTCCAAGACTCGCATGGTGGAGGACAGAATCCACGCCTACAAATTGGAGTCTGACCTTCACACATGTGCCACCCAAACACAAATGAAATTTAAAAATTAATTTAACTTTTAAAGGACTCAAGGCCAGAGGCTGGTGAGATGGCTCAGAGGTTAAGAGCACTGGCTGCTCTTCCAGAGGTCCTGAGTTCAATTCCCAGCAACCACATGGTGGCTCACAGCCATCTGTGATGAGATCTGATGCCCTCTTCTGGCCCACTGGCATACATGCAGGCAGAATATTGTATATATAATAAATAAATAAATCTTTTAAAAAAAAAGGGCTCAAGGCCATCCAACAACTGAGCCACTTTCAAGTATTCCGCTGCCTACCCCTGCTTCCTCACTGTCCCATGCTCAGGGTTGTATCCTTCCCACCCAACCCTACCCCAACCCCTGCTCCCCCAGGAGCCATCTTCCACAGGCCGTTTCCACTAAGGAAAAGAAATTGTATTGTATATCCACTACTCAGAACCTCCGCTCCTTTGACCCCTTCGCTAATGCAAGTGAAGTAATAATGGCTCCTTATGAATTTCCACAAAGAAATGACAGGGAGACCCTTCCTACTGTCCAATTGGTCACTGATGATTAAAATAAAAAGAAACTAGTGAAGTCATTGAAGAAGAAATCTCCCTGAAATGGTACTGTAATACAGAACGAGGAGAAGCAATCCAGCTACAAGATGAATAGGCTAAAATATGCCCGTTCCTCACAGACGGGACTGGCTAGAAGGTGCACGGATTTTTAAATGCCTGTGGCTCTCTCAAGGTTCAGTGAGGATTTTCTCACAATTAGTAGAATTCCCCTTCTGTGCGTTTTCACAAGTTTAAAAAACTCACTGCTTGTATAATGTAGCCATTCAGGATCCACTTTAACTCAGATTAGCATAACTTGATGCAATAAACTGAAAAGAGGCATGGCTCAATAGTCAAGAGCCCTTGATGCTGGGGAGGTGAGATAGCTCAGCAGGTAAAGACACTTGCCACCGTGCCTGATGACAGAAGTTCCACCCCCGGGGACCCACATGGTGAAAGGAAAGAACTTACTTCTGCAAGCTGTCCTCCACCTGTGCCCTGAGGCATGCACACGAAAACACACATACACAAATATATACATAAGTGTGTGTGTGTTTTAAAGAGCATTTGATGCTCCTCTGAAGGGCATGCATTTGATTTCCACCCCCATGACAGCTGCTCATCGCTGTCTGTAACTCCAGTTCCAGGGAATCCAGTGCCTTCTTCTTGCCTCAGAAGGTACCAGACATGCATGGAACAGTGGCAAACACTAACACACATAAAATAAAAATAAAAGTTTTGTTTTTAAATAGACTATTGACAATAAAAAGTTCAAAGCCAGCCTGGGCCACGTGGGAGAATCTGTCTCGAAGAAAGAAAAGGAGGAAGAGGAGAAAGAAGCAAGGAAGAGGAAGGAGGTGGAGGAGATTAAGAGGGTAAGGGAGGGCAGGAAACAAATTGGCTTAGGTCACCATAAGCAAAGCCATGGCTGGGGCTGAGACTAGGCTGCCCCCTTCTGGGACTTCCCAGTACTGCAGTAACTAACAGGCTCTTGGTTAGTTATCCACGAGGGGGGTGGAGGCTCTAAGTGCATCCCAGCCTCTCCCTCTGCACAGCTGTGAGCAAGTGGTCTTCTCTGTGGTGTACAGCACCACAGGACAGTGGTCCTCAAGAATCCTGGGCATTTGAAAACCTTAGTTTCATTTTGTGTGGCTAGACCACATGCTCTATGTGATCCCATCAAAGCCTCACATGGTACAGTTTAAAGAACAGTTTCAAGGCATCTCTGGGAGGGAGGGACGAGGAGGCTTCAAGGGCGGGAGGAAGCAGAGCAGTAGAATACATGTGATAAGAAAATGGGAGGGGACCACTGGGGTGGAAAGGTTTAAGTAGGGAGGGGAGCAAGGAGATGGGAGAAGGAGGGTCAGCCACAACTGAGGATTAATAAAAAGCTATAAGAAAGCCGGTAGGTTGTAGAGCACGCCTTTAATCCCAGCACTTGGGAGGCAGAGGCAGGTGGGTCTCGTGAGTTTGAGGTCAGCCTGGTCTACAAAGCGAGTTCCAGGGCAGCCAGGGCTGTTACACAGAGAAGCCCTGTCTCAAAAAACAAAACAAGCAAACAAAAAAGCTGCAAAATTGATACTTGATACATTAATTAAAAACAAAGCTTCTTTTTAAAAGAAAAAAAGAGAGAGAGTTTGAACAGAGTTGCTGTGGGGCAAACCTGCTCCCTGTGAGCCCTGAGCATCCCAGCACCAGGGGTGCGCTACCTCCCTATGAGTTGTTGCTCAGGGAGCCTCCCGAGGCCCTCAAAGCACTGCAGGCTGTCACCATTACTGTTTCCCACCAGAGCCGGACAGTGGGACCTTATTGCTGAAGACACTGTGTGCTCTCATTATGGGACATAGAGGTAGTGAAGCTGAGCAGGAAGCTTCTTCACTGCTGGCTAGCCTTCATAATGCTGTAAGGCTCTAGACAGGCTGTTGAGGGAGAACTGTCACCAACAGGCTTATTCAGTGGACTTTGCAAGGTCAGCCCACTGCTTCACTAGTGGCAAGCCTGTTAGGGGGTTAACCAGCTGTTTTCCGATTGAATTTGAGGTCTACTCCAAAGATAAGAATTCATGTCTGGTATTATAATCTGACCAGGCTTGTATCTAGGGAGGTCACAGTCCCCAGTGGAGAAGCTACAGTTGTTTTGCCAAGAGGACATGATGTGCCCACCAACTGTCTTTTTTTATTATTATTTATTGTGTATACAGTGTATATATATATGTATGCCTGCAGGCCAGAAGAGGGCACCAGATCTCATTACAAATGGTTGTGAGCCACTATGTGGTTGCTGGGAATTGAACTCAGGACCTCTGGAAGAGCAGTCAGTGCTCTTAACCACTGAGCCATCTCTCCAGTCCCCCCAACTGTCTTTTTATTAAGTTGGTTGTTGATTTTTTGAGACAGGGTTTCTCTGTGTACCCTTGGCTGTCCTGGAACTTGCACTATAGACCAGGTTGGCCTCAAACTCACAAGAGATATCTGCCTGTTTCTGCTTCCCAAGTGCTGGAATCAAAGGTGCACACTGTTGTAATTAAACATACACACACAGCAAAGAGAAGTCATGCCATGCAACAAAACTCACATAGGAGGTTTATTGGAAGAGGAGAGAGAAGGGCAAAGAAGGGGGCAGAGAGGAAGACATGGAGGGGGGACAGAGGAGGGCAGAGACAGGTCCCTGGGGACAAGAGTAGCAGAAGGGGACGGAGGTGGAAGACCCACCTTTTAAAAGGGAACATGGGGAATGTACACAGGTGGTGCTCTTAGTGGCTGCAGCTGAGGATGGATCCTGTCAGGACATCAACGGCAGGCCAGTATAATGATGACAGGCCGTCATTCAGATGCCGGAATACTAACAGGCACTAGCCCCACCACGCCTGGCTGAAAGACATATTTTTCCAGTGGTGTATTCGCTAGTAAAGTGCTCACGCTCCTGCAAATAACCTTTCATCCATGCTCCTGTAAGCAGCCCTAAGATCTCTCTCTCTCTCTCTCTCTCTCTCTCTCTCTCTCTCTCTCTCTCTCTCTCTTTCTCTCTCTCTCTCTCTCTCTCACACACACACACACACACACGCACACACACATACACACACTCAGGTAGGAAGGGAGTAGCATGGTGATCAGCAAGTGAGGGGAAACAAAAGAGAGCATGGGGATGAACAGAATAAAAGTTCACTATGTACAAGTATAAAATGTTAATATACCATTATATAACTAATGCATGCTAGTAAAATATTTAAGAACAAGATCAGGCAGTGGTGGCACATGTTTCTAATCCCAGCACTCAGGGGCAGGGGCAGGCAGGTGGATCTCTGTGAGTTCAAGGACAGGCAGGGATGTTACACAGACAGAAGAATTGGCTTGCATTCAACTAGAGTAAGCCCCTGTCCCTCCCTCAGAAAAGACCACAATAATAATAATAAGGGCCAGCACAATGACCTAGTGGGGTAAGGCATTTGTCACCAAGCCTGATGACCTAAATTTGATTCCTGGGACTCACTTTATGGAAGAAGAGAACTTCTCACCCAAGTGGTTCTTTGACCTCTACACCTGTATCATGTGTACCCACACACATAGAACAAATAAATAGAATTGGCATGGTGACACACACAAGCCATTGATCCTAGCACTTAGGAAACAGAGGCGGACAGATCTACAAGAGTTCAAGGCTAGCCTGATCTAAATATTGAGTTCCAGGCCAAGCAGGGGGTTACATAGTAAGACCAGGTCTCAAAACTTTCTTTCTTTCTTTTTCTTTTTTTTTTTTGTCAGGAGTGGGATTTGAAAAACTTTCTTAAAGTTAATTAAAATGGGAACTGGAGAGATGGCTCAGCAGTCATGAGCATGGACTGCTTTTCCAGAGAATGAAGGCTTGATTCCCAGCACCCTCGTGGTGACTCACAACCACCCGTAACTCCTGTACCAGGGATTTGATGCTCTCTGCTGGCTTCTGTGTACATCAGTAACATACATGACTCACTGACATATATGCGCAGGCAAAACACTCATGCACTGAAAATAATAAAACATAACAAACATTTTAAACTAATGATGATAAAATAATCGTTTCACATTCAGTATTTCAAAACAGTCCGACAATCCTATTGATGAAGACAGGACACAGATTGTTACTCTCATCCTACATGGAAGATGTAGGTTGAAAGAACGAGTGATTCGTGCAAGGCCACATGGCAGGGAATGGGGGAGAAACTTAGAATTCTGACCTTAAAACCCTACTGGGTTTTTATTCTTTCTGCCTAAGCCTGTGTAGCTGGGCCATCAATGCCAGCCTGGGATATAACAAACTTTGTCTCAAAAAAAGAAGGAAAGGAAGGGAGGGACAGAAAGGGGGAGGGAGGGAAGGAGGGAGCAAGGGAGCAAAGGAAGGAAGACAAAAAAGAAAAAAGACTTCCAAACTGTTGATTAAAGCTCTCCAAGTCACCAACAGTGAATTCTTTAGAGATTCTGTGTGAACTATTCTACAGTAGTTCACCATTTCTACAGTAGATGGCGCTAAGGTACACTTCACACACACACCTTTTTTGTTATTAAAGACAGTCTTACTCCGTGACCCAGGTTGGCCTGAAACTTGTAGATGATCCTCTTGCCTCAGCCTGTGTGCTGGGCAGGAGGGCAAGCGCACAGCAAGACCCAACCACTGCCCTCTAGGCGTGTGGTCTAAAGAAGGACTCCAGGCAGGAAGCAGACAATTGCACATCCCTTGGGATGCATGCTAACACATGGAGGAGCAGTCAACCCCTGGTCAGGGTCAGCAAAGACTTCCCGGGAAGAATGACATGCATTTGATACTTATTCTGAAGTTCAAATGAGGAGGGAAGGCTCATGCCTGTAACCCCAGAATTTGAGAGACTTAGGCAAGGGGATCATCTATAAGTTCCAGGCCAGCCTGGGCCACAGAGTAAGACCCTGTCTTAAAGAACAAAAGAAGGGGTGGGTGAAATGGCTCAGTGACTAAAGGTGATTGTTGCCAAGCCTGACGACCTGAGTTCTATGCTCAGGTCCCACGTGGTAGAAAGAAAGAATTGACTCCCAACGTGGTGTTGTCCTCTGATCTCCGTGAGTTCTCTGTAATGCACACACACACACATACACACACATATGTGTAAATAAATGTAATTTAAAAACATCAAAAAGCCACAAAATGAAGCAACATGAAAGCATTGCTAGAGGAGAAATGGTGATTTGGAAATGAGGCTGTCACTCAACTGGTAGAGTGCTTGCCTAGTGTGCACCTTATAAACTGGCTGTAATAGCAAACGCCTCTAATTCCAGCACTTGGAAAGAGAAGGCAGGAGGATGAGATGTTCAAGGTGACCTTTGGCCACATACTTCAAGGCTAGCCTGGGCTACATAAGGCCCTGACTCAAAAAATCAAAAAGTAGGAGGCTGAAGAGATGGGCCAGTGGGTCAGAGCACTTTCTATGCAAACATGAGGATCTGAGTTCAGATCCCAGCACACAGGCAGCAAGGAAGATGGGCCCTGACCATGCTTTTCATCTTAGCTCTGTAGAAGGAGGGTATGTTAGATGCCAACCTCACTGGAGAAACTTGAGGTTTAGAGAGAGATCCTGTCTCAAAGGAATAATGGGGAAAGTGATAGGGAAAGACATCCTCCCTCACCTGGCTTTCAGGGCCTACAGAGGCACATGAATTTGCACGTGCACACACACACACACAATTTAAAACAAGAGAGAGAGAGGAGTTAGACTCAGTGAGAGGTGGTGAGAAGCCTTGCACTGAGGAAGAACAGGACAGCACAGGAGCCATCCAGAGACGAAAGTGCTTGGCTGTACAGGTCTCCAGTATCCTTTACATTTGCAAAGCGTTAGTGTTATGATGGGGTCTTTTAAGTACAGATTTAGTGAAAATTTTTATTTAATTTTATTTATTTATTTTAATGACTTGCCTTTTTTTTCTTTCAAAACCATGTTTCCAGGGCTTTTTGAGCCTGTCCTTGAACTAGTTCCAAACCCCCCCACCTCAGCTTCTCAATACTGGCATTATAGGTATGCAACACCAAGCCTAGCAAACAAAAACCCCAAAACTTAGCAACCAAATTCCCCCATGGGTCACGAGCCTTTGCTTTTGTGTAGTGCCTGTTAAGGGCACCTGCACTTTGGGATGCTCCGAGCCACACTAATCTCTGCTCCTGACACACCCAGACACACCTTCTCAGCAGTCCGGCGGCTATCCCAGCCACCGTCCTATCTAGAAGGTGGTTCTAGTTTGAGTCGCAGCTGCCGAAGCGCTTTGGATTCCAGTGGCCCTCTTGAGAAAGTCCCAGTCTTGGGTGGGGCTCAGATCAACCCTTCAGCCACCAAAGGTAGTGGGTTAGAGGTTAGTCCACATAGCTCAGGTGTTGCACTGTCCTGTGTCTGGTGACATCTCACTGGTCCCATCAGTAGCTTGGGCGTAGAGAGAGACGGCAAGATGATATTTGCTTTGTACCTGAAGTACAGACCCTAGAACTCTGACCACGCCAAAGGACAGGATTTGGCTTGTTCTGTCTAAATATTTGGATATCCAGATTGTGAAAGATAAGGAGGTTGTTGTGGGAAGGGTTAGAAAGCCACTCTTAACCGGCTTGCTAGCTAATGTCCACGTGGTGATGTGACATCAGAACACGATATCCCAGGTCATGCCTGTCACTCATTCCCTCCCTTAACACAGGACCTTAAATTTCCTGATACAAAGTATCCACATCACCGCCTTTGAAACCCTAAACTCTACTTCTTGTGTGGATGAAAACTTTTTCAGCCCATTCCTGCTGCCAGGCTTTCTCCGACTTTTTCACGCCCTTCTCCACTGTGATGGACTCTATCCCTGTGTAATTGTATGCCAAAATAAACCCTTTCTTGAAACAAAAACAAAAGCCTGTTGAAAAGCAAAACTGATAGCCTGCTGTAGTAATGCGTGTCTATAATCCCAGCACTCTGGAGGCAGAAGCGAGAGAAACACCTCAAGTTTGAGGCTAGCCTGGTCCTTGTAACAGGTTCTAGACCAGCCAGGACTACACAAGACTCTGGTTAAAACATACAAACAAACAGGCCAGGAGCGGTGGCCCACACCTTTAATCTCAGCACTTGGGAGGCAGATGCAGGAAGATCGCTGTGAGTTTGAGGCTAACCTGGTCCACAGAGTGAGTTCCAGGACAAGCAGGGCTGTGTAGAGAGACCCTGAGTTGATAAACAAACAAACAGTGAAATAGCTGAGAGAGTAAAGGTGCTTGACAAGAAATCCTGGCCACCTGAGTACGCTCCCCAGAGCCGCATAAAGCAAGAAGAGAACCAACTCCAGCAAGCAGGACTTTGAGCTCCACACGGGAGCCATGGCACCCTCACACCCGAAACAAAATAAAGAAATGAATGGGGGAGAGTCCATAAAAATAAAAAAAGTAAAATTTGTGGAGACAGAAATTGCTAGCCCCAGCCCCTTGGGGACACTTAGGGACACTTCAGAGAAGCCTAGGAGCTGGACACTCGGTCCTTGACTCACTTATGACCAGGGCAAGACCTCTGCACCACCAACCACCCCTCCTCCACTCTCCCACCCCCATTCCTCCTCCTCCCCACCCCCACCCCACCCCACACCCCGGCGCACCAGCTTTTGGGACTCAGTCACTGCGGGCCCTGCCTGCCTAGCCCAAGCTTGCTGACCTCATGGGTTCAGGTGAAGGCTAAACTAGACGGAGACCTTTCACCTGCTTCCTGCCCACTCATTTCGCTCTTGCAGCCACAAGTTCCTATCCTGCAAACAGATACTTGTCACACAGACCGCCTCCTTGTTGGCCTGGGGGCATTAGACTGGACACTGCTATGCTCTAAAGGTCTTCGCCAGCTTTGGTGGGGAGGTGTGGCTGTTTGGGGAAAGTGGAATGGCTCTTTCCCCGAATTGTGAGACTCCTGGAGGGGCTTCCATATGGAGGACAGTATTTAAGGGTGCCCTACAGTCTACTTCCTGGCCTGAGAAGAGGATGGTTTTTAGACCAGGTGCATTCAAATTACCTGCAAATGACCTCCTCACCATGGAGTCATCTCTCTCTGCCCCACCGCAGGACTCTGCTTGCTGTGTGGTCCAACCCCTCCCTGCCTCCATGTCTCACTGGGGAATAAAGAGGAGGCAATCAGTGACCAGCTGTCCAATGCTGTTTCCTTCTGAGTCAGCCCTTCCAGGAGAGCACTGCTCAGCAGGCAGGGACCTTGAGGGCTACGCAGTTCAGTTCCCGAGGCCCAGGCACCTGGACTAGAGCCAGGCAGGTCAGGGGCCCGCTGAGATCTCCCTATTCCTAGACCATAGGCATTTACTGGAGAGTACTGCTTTCCAAGAGAAGAAACTGCTTATTGTGGGCAGGGAATTCTCAGCGGGGAAGGCTATAGCAGAACCCAGGAAGGCTACAGCAGACCCTGGGAAGGCTATAGCAGACCCTGGGAAGGATACAGCAGACCCTGGGAAGGATACAGCAGACCCTGGAAAGGCTGTAGCAGAGATGGGCAATCCAGTTACCACATACAGTGGGAGAAACAGGAGCATAGACTGTTGAAGACGTAAAGGGTGACACACATGATTTGGGCATTTACAAGAGATGACTGTCTTTTCTCAGGGATCAGTTTGTTCATTTGTAAAATGTGTAATGACTGATTCTGTGCCCATTTCTTAGGTTATTACAATGAAAATAAAAGACAAAACAAAATGCTCTCTTTTAATTTTATTATTTATTTTATGTGTGTAGGTGCCTGCATGTGTGTCTGTGTACCACTTGTATGCCTGGTGCCTCCAGAGGCCAGAAGACGGGGTTGGAACCCCTGGAATCACAGATGATTGTGAGCCACCATGAAGGTGTGGAAACTAAGTGTGTGTGTGTGTGTGTGTGTGTGTGTGTGTGTGTGTTCATTTGCACAAGTGAAAGTGCATGCCACAGTGTGTGTGTAGGTCAGAGAACAACATTTGGGAGACCGTTCTCTCTTTCTGGAGTCCAGAGATGGAAGTCAAGTGGTCCAGACATGGTAATTAGTGTTTTTAGTCATTGAGCCATTGAGCCAGGCTTCTTTTTGGTTATTGTTATTATTAATATTATTATTACATTTTATTCATTTATTGTAGGGGGCACACATGTGCCACAGCACGAGTTTGGGGGTGTTCTCATTCTCTATGTTGTAAGTACATACAACAAAGTTTGGGGATCAAACTCAGGTTGGCAGGCGACTTTTCCTGCAGCCCCATCTCACCAAGCACCAGCTCTTGGTTTGAAACAGGGCTCTCACTCTGTAGCCCAGACTGCCCTCACTCTGTAGCCCAGGCTGCCCTCAAAGCCCCTGTGATGTTCAATCTCAGCCTCCGGGGCTTGCACAAGCCACCACCTACAGCTTCCCTGCATCAGTGCTCTGAATGACTCTATCCCCAACACTGGGCTGGGAAGGGGTAACATCAGCATAAAGGGAAGCTTACCACAGGAATTCAAGGAGTTGTCTTGTGACAGATTGACTCACAATGTGTTCAGCATTTGTTCAGCATGTGTCAGGCACCATGGCCCACAAGACCTCACCATGTAGGAGAATTAGGTATAAGGTGACTGTCCTAAGTGTCTCTAATACCTCTCTCCCTGACTACTTGGAAGATTTAGCACTGACTCCCTGTCCACAAACATCTCTTTGATTTTATTGAGACAGCATCTCACCTTTTAGTCCAGTCTGACATGAAACTCAGAGACAATCACCTGTCTCTGTCTCTTGAGTGTCAGGATTAAAGGCATTCGCCACCACACCTGGCTTCAAACACTCCCCAGGATGATATATTTTATATGAATCAAGGGTCTAAAAATATCCTTTTTCAGACAAGTACTCACCATATATCCCAGGCTGACCTTGAGCTCAGTATATACCTATTCTGGAGCTTGTAATTCTCAATCCTCCTCCCCTTGCCTGGAAAGTGTTGGGATCTAGACCTGTGCAGCCACACCCAGCTCTCCAAGGCTTCACCTAGAGGCCACATTTTAGGTATTTAACAGCACAGGAATTTGACTGCCTGACCCCTCATCTTCTGAAGTATGTGGGCTCATAAAGGGCTCCAGGGGGTTTGAACACTAGAAATTGCCTGTTTGTATGTTTGTTCTTCCCACTCCTCATGGGGTACTGCATTTCAGGTGACACAGAAGCCAGAGAATAGAACGATTTTTCTATTACAAAATATCTAAACCACAATAGTCATTGCTGGTTTTGTTTTTCTTTTTTTTCTTTTTTCTTTCTTTCTTTCTTTCTTTTTTTTTTTTTTTTTTTTGATTTTTCAAGATAGGGTTTCTCTGTAGCTTTAGAGCCTGTCCTGGAATTTACTCTGTAGACCAGACTGGCCTTGAACTCACAGAGACTGGCCTGCCTCTGTAAGAGACTTATAAGTACATACCAGTTTAAAACATGAGACTTAATGGTTTGTAGTCTGGAATGAGATACAATGAACAGACAATTATAACATTTAACAGTAAACATAGGTGCATTTAAGTTACAGGTATGAACACACACACACAGAGTGAACAGGAATTGGGCAAAGTGCTCTACCAAAGGCATGCCATTGCACAAAACACACATGCAACAGAGTCAGCAAGAGGAATTTAGAGACAAAAACATAAGTAAACCCAGGAACCAGGCAGGGTATACCTCAGTAAAGACAGCAAAACTTGGTCACCTGACCTGGCTCTCAGTTAAGATGGTGACGATGTCACCCGACCTTAGTTAAGATGGTGGTAAGGTCACCTGACCTCAGTCAAAATGGCACATGTTGTATGGAAGAGAGATATAGAGGCGTGATCCGCCCTGTGCCTGAGCCGCCATACCACAAACCATGGCGGGAATTAAAAACAGCTGCCTCGTGGATCTGACCAATCTTGTTGGCAGCAGTAGTGGCGGAGGGATGGGACAGTTTGAGAAAGAGTGGAGCCGGCGGAACACCGCTGGAGTGAACGTTTATACCATAGCAGAAAATGTGAAAACTCGCAAAAACAGTGGCGAACACTTCAGGGCGTGTAGAAGAACATCCTCTCTCTACAGTCAGGGTGCTAAAGCCTGACTGGCTTCGGTCCGAGCAACTTGGAAGCCAGAGAGGCTTGAGGCCGCTCTGACAGGTCTCTCATAGTAGGGACCACTGATGAGTGGTTCAAAAGAAAAGAAAGCAAAAAGAAAGGAGAGGTCCAAAAGAAAAGAAAAGAAAAATCTGAGGGACCCTAGGACCCCAGTCGAATGCAGCACACAGCATATGCAGTACTAGCATGGGCGGACTGACCCCGGGCCATCCAGTCACGTTTTTAGCTATGGAAAGCAGTGAAGGGCTCAACCGTAGTCATGAAGGCTGTGGTTGGGGGCTGGAAGGGGAAAACTCACCACCGAAGCTGCTGGTGTGCATAGAGATCAGCGTTCAGGCAGATGGAACATGTGGTTGTTGTGGAAAAAATACTCAGTTCCGGATCCTGACACCGGGAGAGGGGCAGGAGAGCCTCCCAAGTCTCAGGCACCAATGTTATGGTTTAAATAAAATGCTGAGGTTCCCCAAGGAGCGCAGCAGCAGAAATGCTGCAGGTCCCCGAGTAACTGCAGTGGGCAGTGGGCTATGAGACCACACCACAGGTCCCCAAGCCATGGCAGGCAGCGGGCAGGGAGCCATATGGCGGGTGAGAGACAGAGACACCGATAGGCACACCATATGAGGTTGGATATTTATTTAGTAGGTTATGGAGGGGTAAGGGAAAAGGGGAGAAGGGGAGAGGAGACAGAGAGAGACAGATAGAGAGACCTCAGAGAGGAGCCACAGAAGCTCTTTGGGAGAGAGACAGAAAGAAGAGCTCAGACCAGAAGCGGACCAAACTTCAGTTAAATGACAGATTACATAGATGAAAGGCAAAATTAGTAGAGTAAAAAGTGTCAGACTCCAAAGCATGTGTGTTCTGGCTTGTGTGTGCTGATATGCCAGGCTATTACAGACTTAATTCCAGGCAGACATAGAGTGTAATAAGCAAAATAAACAAAGGTGGGCAAATGAAAGCCATTACTGGTGTGGGAGAATTGTCTGTATTCTGTCAATCATGATTTAAATAAACGCTGATTGGCCATTAGCCAGGATGTATAGGTGAGTCAACCAGACAGGAAGTAGAGGCGGGGCAATGAAAGTAGGAGAATTCTGGGAAGCAGGAAGCTTCCCCGGCATTCCTACCCAGACCACCAAAGAAGCAGGATGTGACCTGCCCCGCTGAAAAAGGTACTGAGCCATGTGGCTAACATAGATAAGGATAATGGGTTAATATAAGCTACAAGAGCTAATAAGAAGCCTGAGCTAATGGGCCAATCAGTTTTATATCTTATGGAGACCTCTGTATGATTTTCTTTAGGGCTAAATGGCTGCGGGAACCGGGCAGGACAGAAACCCCGACAAGCCCGCCCTCATGTTACACATTTCCATCCAAGGGTTAATAGAAGTTGAACAAAGAGAACACCTCCAAGAGGTTCGGTGAGCTGGAGTCATCCATTGTGGCTGGTAAGGTCAATGACAGGCATGCCGTAAAGACAATGATTTCAAACTAAATGGTTTGAGTTTTTGCTTTTCATATTAGATAATTAAAGAAAATGGATAGAGCAAGTTATAGTTGGTGACTTGGTGGCTGAAATCAATTGAGAAAGCAGAGTCCTGGGTACATGACAGTGAAGGGAAGGAATTCTTACAAAGAATATGATTCTTCAGAGGCTGGAGAGAGGGCCCAATGGTTAAGAGCATTTTCTGCTCTCGCTCCAGAAGATCCAATACCTTCTTCTATACCTCCGGCATCAGGCAGGCATGTAGCACATACACATACATGCAAACAAAACACACATACACAAAAAATAAAGGAAATAAATCTCCAAAAAAAATTGGTGATGAGACATGGTGGTGTAGGACTGTAATCCAATAGTCATGATGATACAGATGGCCAGAGTCTAGGCTAGGTATTCCCAGGCTCTCAGACTCTAGTTTAAATAAAAGGAGGAAGAGCACATGCAGATTTGCAAAGTTGCAAGAGAACTTTTTTTTTTTTAAGACAGAGTTTCTCTGTGTAACAGCCCTGGCTGTCCTGGAACTAGCTCTTGTAGACCAGTTTGGCCTCGAACTCACAGAGATCTGCCTACCTCTGCCTCCCAATTCCTGGGATTAAAAGCGTGCACCACCACCACTGCCTGGTGCAAGGTATCTTTTTTTTTTTCATGATATTTATTGAGCTCTACATTTTTCTCTGCTCCCCTCCCTGCCACTCCCCTCCCTCCTTCAATCCTCCCCCAAGGTCCCCATGCTCCCAATTTATTCAGGAGATCTTGTCTTTTTATACTTTCTACTTCCCACGTAGATTAGATCTATGTAGGTCTCTCTTAGTGTCCGTATTGTTGTCTAAATTCTCTGGGATTGTGGTTTGTAAGCTGGTTTTCTTTGCCTTATGTTTAAAAACCACCTATGAGTGAGTACATGTGATAA
>PVIU01028405.1:0-18992 GCA_004026605.1 Ondatra zibethicus | reverse complement strand
CAGTGTGTACCCGAAATAATTACACGGAAACTGTATTCATTTAAATACTGCCTGGCCCATTATCTCCAGCCCCTTATTGGCTAACTCTCACATATTATTTTAGCCCATCTCCATTAATGTGTATCGCCACTTGAGTTGTGGCTTACCGGCATGAGTCTAACCAGTGTCCATCCTGTGCTGGAGAAGCATGGCGTCTGCTCCACTGCCTTCTCTCTCACAGCATTCCCTTCTATCTACTCCGCCCACCTAAGGGCTGCCCTATCAAAAGGCCATGGCAGTTTTCTTTATTTAACCAATGAGGGCAATAACACAAATAGAAGACCCTCCTACACCAATTTTCCTGGTAATTCTTAACACAGTCACCTTACCAGGTTGCTGTCTATCCTGTGGGCCCCATTCTTGTGGAGAAAACAATTGTTCCCCCAACTCCCTACAGTCCATCCCTGTCTTGTTGCTACTTGGTGCAGCACTCTAAAAAGCCAGCATGACCCTCTGTCTCGATGCTGAAGGACTTTGCTACTCTTGATGACAGCCATGGATCATGTGTTGTCCTATGCGGCTTCTGGGTGGGGCTAATATCTCAGAGCAGCCTTCCCAGAACATGGCATGATTCTGCTTTCTCATCCTCCAGTGGCCCCCGTTTGAAGACAGACAGTACATCAACATCCCCACTCAAGTATGCAGTCAGAACAAAATAATAATTCAAAATTGATCTTACCAAAGCATAGTCAGTGGCCCTAGAAGGTCTTTACAGGAAACCAGGTTACAAAGTAATAACAATACCCAATCCAAAACATGCAAACAGTCGTAACTGAGAACACCCACCAAAGTGGTGGCAGAAGGAAGGGGGGAGCAGCATAGAAGTCCAGGGGGAAGTGCAAGAGGAGCTGAAAGAGTACCAAGACAATGTCTGAGCCAAAATCACTAACTGTGGCTTTTGTTAGCTCAGCGATGCTCTTCCCGACATGAAGTGGGTAGAAGCCAGTAGCCAGGGTGGAAGATGAACAATTGGGATGGGAAATATAAAAAGGAGTTCAAAGGTTACAACTCATGTCAGATGGAGGTAAACATATAGAGCATTTGCTGTGTGCCAAATGTGCACTCCAGTTGCTTGGCATTACTTCCCAAAGAAGCCTTGCTAAGTGAGCACTAATATTGCCATGCTACCTATGAGGAAACCGAGGGATTGGAAGAATCCTGAACAGATTTCCTGAAGATGGAATTGGGTGAGGTTTCCATGGTTTTTTTCTGGTTTTCTTCCAGCACCAAAAGACTGCTCTATTCCAGGTTTGTTTGTTCTCATTCTGCCTTGCATTCAGTTTCAGATCTGCCACAGTGTCTCAGGGCCAGAAAGGAGACAAAGTCTAGACATGGTTTGATGGCCAACCACTAGCTCTTGATTCAGAAATAAGCAGGGCACAGTTCGGCCCTTGTTGCTGGGGAACTACATGTCCTGTGAGTCTTACTTTCTCAGCCCCTCAAATGGCACGAATGTATACTGAAGTTCTGAGTTGTCCTGCAATAAGCACGGATTCTGCTTTCTGGATTTAAGGCTTTAAAACACAAAGCCTTGCAGATCTAGAGATGCTGTCCCTCACAGGGTCCAACTAATCCAGAGCCTGTACCGCAGCCATCTCCAATACCAAGTTCTTGTAACCTACCACCTGACTTAATCACTCAGAGCTGAGGTGAGGGCAGCCCACAAGCTCCAAAGAATGGTGCAAACTAGCCTCCTCTACCTCTGCTTCTCTTCCTCCTCCTTTCTCACAATCCCTCTGCCTCACTCTCTAACTGACATGTGATCCTTTCTTGGTCCATTCAGTGGTAAGGAGCATAAGTAGTAAGTAACAAGGGCCTGCCTCACATTCATCTCACCCAGCATCCAACACCAACATCAGACGTTTCACTGACTGAGCTATCTCCTGACCTCCATGGGATGGATGCTTTTCTGCTTTCAGTCCTGGTATACCCCTTCTGACATCCCACTGAACTGGGAAGGATGGCGTTTCCCACCCTACTTTTACATTAGAAACGATTGATGCCTACAGAGCTATGGTAGCTTATTCGTGGCCACATATGTAAAAGCAGAAAACAAGATATCCCTTTTGGTATATTTTTTTTTCTATTCCATGGTCATCAGAGCACCTGTCCTCACCACCTGTGGTGGACACTGTTCATGGCAAAGTCCTGGGAAAGTACGTCAGCTTAGAAGGATTCGCACAGCCTGTGGCCATCTTCCTGGGAGTCCCCTTTGCCAAGCCTCCTCTAGGACCCCTGAGGTTTGCTCCACCACAGCCTGCAGAGCCCTGGAAATTCGTGAAGAATGCCACCTCCTACCCTCCTATGTAAGTCGCTGGGGTGCACATGGGTCTCTTTCAATAGGGTATCTGCCTCAGAGAGCTGTAGGAAAGAGTTGAGATAGCTGTCTGACTGATTGCACTTTGTTTATGTATCCTTAACATACCGTAAGATCTCAAAGACATTCCACACCTGTTAGGGTGCTCTAGAATCTTTGATCAAAATGTATCTGTTGAGCAACTGTCATATTCCAGACATATTCTAGTTTCTGATAATGTATCAGTGAACACAATAAAGATTCCCTACCTTCATAGAGTTTTATTCTAGGAAGGACAGAAACAGAGAGAGAAAAAGAGGCAGGCACACACACACACACACACACACACACACACACACACAGAATAATTGCAAAGCAGGAAAATGAATTGTGTGGTGTTCTATAGTGGTTAGTGATTCACTCGTTAGATAAAAATGCTGAGAGGAAGACAAGACACGGGGACCATACCTCTCCTGTCTTGAACTTTTCATGGATGTAGCTGCTAGTGTTAGGGGTGAGACGCTGGGAGTGTTGCAGCTGAGCCCAGAAGGCCTGAAGGCCCAGGCAGTCTCTCAGATAAGGCACCTAGCTTTTACACATCCCCCTTCCCTGTCCTGTCCCTCTCTGTCTTTCTTTATAGTCAGGTGGTTTTCTCAAGGGGTATCCCTTGATCCTTTGCCTTTTTTTTTCATTGCCCCCAAGATAAGCTTTGGCTTTGTAGTAGCTGCGTAGCTATCAGCAAACACCCATGCTTACAGTATTAACCTAAGAGGACCCTGCCTCCTATCACTAAGACAACTCACACTCTAAATTTCGACTCTTTCCTGCCATTTTGAGTTTTTGATGTTACATTTCTATCTTGCATATTATCACCAAATTCAGTAGATATGATTTTTACTAAGTAAAATTGTTTTGTCAGTTTAAAGACAGGTGTGAATACTTATCGTGATAATGGTCCTAACACAGTTGGAATTGTTTCTGTGTCTACCACGAGCAAAGGTTACACTCCCTGTTACGTGGCTTCTATCTGGGAACTCTAGCAGTTCATATAGGGCAGATCTGGCAGCAATAAGGTCCTTCCCTTTTCTTTGTCCAGGCATATTAGAACTCCTCTGTGTGCTTCTTGCTTTTTCTTACTGTTTGCTTTTATTTACCTTTGATTGTTGAGTTTGTTTATAGTATGTCATATGTGATTTTATTGGGTTTGATTGAACTTGTGACATTTGAATCTTAGCAACTCCCTCCAGGCTGAAACCGTCTCTGTTATCCTTTGTGAATAAGCATCCCTGCTCTTGGTCTTTGTCGGTTGTCTCCAATAACCTCCATGCTTGCTCTTTTAATGCTCCTAATGGGTCTCATGAGTTTTCTTCCTTCATCCACATTCTTTTCTCACTGTGCGAGGGCTGTGGTTACAGCTCAGCGGAAAACTGTTTGCTTGGCAAGTTCAAAAGCCTTTAGTGTTATAAAAATCACAAAACAGAAGAATGAAAAGGCCAACCTTTAAGCACTGATTTGCCATCTGCTGCCTTTGTTGGTGATCCATTTTTCACCTTATTCATTGTAATTTTCATCATCCCCGTTGGATTTTTTTTTAACATTTAGTCTCAATATTAAATTTCTATCATACAGTAAAATTGTATCTGCTACAACAAGCAATTAGAAATATTTCTATAGACAACTTCTTTCCAAATAAAACTTTTACAATGAACTTACGAATCATTTCTTTATGTTTCCTTGAAGTTTATTGTTCTTCCTTAAAACAAACAGAGAAACGCTGTTTGGAGTCAGAGTTCTGAGAGATCCCGTGTCCCTGTCATTGTGGGGACTGTCTCTGGTACTTTATTTTCTGTATTTATTGAAGTTATGTTGCTCTGAATGCTCCTAATATTCATGGTCACTGTACAATGTCTACACATTGAAGACCCAAGTGTCTACTAGTCTCTGCAGCTTGTTTCCTACCTGAACTCTCCAAGAGTAGATTTGATGCTGTGTTCCTTAAGCCAGTGACAGCTGCATCCAACCCAGCAGTACAGGGGACACTGATCCAGGCTTGCTGTAGGTCCTGAGGCTCTCCAGATGAGATAGATGGCTACAGAGCACATATGAGGAAAATTCCAGGACTGCATCACCATGCTTCCCCAGGGATTCAAGCCTGAAAATATGTCTCAATGGCCAGGCAAGGCTATCCCCCATAACTTTGCTACATGAAGGAGCCAGATGCCTCTTGCAGTAAGAACAGCTGGAACTGAGACAGTAGATGCTGGAGATTCTGTCTCATTGGATCTGATGGGTACCCATCCCCCTGCAGTCACCTGTCCCAACATGATAGCTGTTTCATTACAAAAATAAGGCCTAGAGTTGATGCTAGGTCCCCTTTCGGATCTGCTGTGTGACTGTAATGGGTGGCGGTGCTTCTGCATGGTCTTTGTAGAGTTCCAGGATTCTTGCCAGGACTCCCGGATAGCTTCCCATCCATGTCATTGTCTCAAGTCTGGTAATAACAATTCAATTTATGAGTTTAAACCACCCAGTAGAAAGCCCTCCCTGGGCTTTGTCTGTTTGAATCTCAAAGCTCTTTCTCCCCTTCTTAGGTGCTCCCAAATTACAGGGGTGGGACCCGTGCTCTCTGATGTCTTCACCAACCAACTAGAAGATGTTCCTCTTGAGTATTCTGAAGACTGCCTTTACTTAAATATTTACTCCCCCACTGACTTGACCATCAAAAGCAAGCTGCCGGTAAGCACTCAATGGGAGTCAGCACCCTGGGGCTTCAGCAGCCCGGATTTTCCAAGGCAGTATAGAGGGGGTGAAGGATGCTTGAAGTATAGGTATTGTTAGCCAGACCTCTGACTTCCCTTGACTGCAGGAAAATTATTCAGGTACTTCAGTTTTCCCCAGTGATACAAGGCATACGTGGGAGACTGCAGTGTATCCAGAAGTACCTCCTAATTCGTCTGTGTTTTCTCACGTTAAGATTAGGAAAGCAATGATGGTTGTCTTCATTTCTGTTTAAGAATCTGATCCCTGAGGAATTGAGACATAATTTCCATTAAAGTCAGAAGTGGAAAGAATCCACAACCCAACATTCACCTAATCCCAATTTTATATAGAGAGCAACTAAAACAAAGATGGTGGGAAGCTATAAATTAGGGTTAATGGACCGAGAACTTGGGTCCCCAACCTTCAAACCACATCTTTTAACGTGGCTTTGGAAATCAAACAAGCACGTGACCTTCCAAGTGCACCAGGATCCATCTGTGAAAACTTTCATGGTCCCATGACGAAGGTGTGTGGGATGCAGACTGGAGCAGTCCCCCAGGCTTGCCCTTTGCCAGACATCTGGGATGTCACTTTAATCTGTTTCTCTCCTTAGCTGCCTTTGGCAAGGACCACTGACTCAGTGAGTCAGCATTTTCATATAAACAAAGGCCCAGAGATGCTGCTAGTTACAAGTCATAGGACAGAGGTCTTCTTGGAGAAAAAGACCCTTGGGGCAGAAGACTTCATAGTAGCTTCTTCATTTTGTCACAGCCCACCAGCCTTTGCACTCAGCCTTCACTCTGAGATGACCGTTCCTCAGTCCTTTCCTCAAAGTGTTAGGGGCCCAGGAGGAAGAGAAATGGGATGTGGGAGTCTAAAGGCAGGACATGTCCCAACTATGGACACAGGTCCCAGAGAACAGAGTCAAGATTAATCCTGCATGTGCCTTTGAGAAGATGAAAGACCCGGGCTATTTCTAACTTTCTTGACCTCTGTTTCTTCACATGGGCACCATTCCATGTGAGCATGCAGTGTTGACATTCAAGCCTTGCTTCAGTCCTGGATGAGCATACAAAAGGCAGTCAAAGCATCTGCCCCTTGCCCTCGTAGCCCCAACAGCTACCTCACTCAACGGCAGCTGTGGGCTACAAGAGTTAGGGCTTGAGTCTTACCTCCACCTCTCATGAGTTGTGGAACTTCAAGCAGGTTGTTTGTCTATTACATCCATAGGGTGTTTTAAAGTGCCCCGAACAGTAATTAGTTCACAGTTTGTGGGTTCTTTTATATTTTATTAGCAATGTTATAGCATTTTATCCTTTCAGTTCTTCCTTGAAATGTGACGTCAGGAGCCATTAATCAGAAATTGTACCTACTCCCTTTTCTCACGATCTTTTATTCATACGGCAGCACCTGATGGGCATTGGGCTTTCAGATAAAGTCAGTATCTAAAGACTTCTTGGAAAGGTAGATGGGTTTAGGAGATAGGAAGGTCTGAGGAAGGCTAAGGGGACACACCTCAGGAAGGGGCACCATTGGGGACATGTGCGCTTCTTGAGATACTTCTTCAGCCACAGGGAAAGTTAGCTCACCACTGAACTGAGGTGCAGTCAAAATGCAAGCTATGTCCTTTGCTATGCCCAGGTGTGAGATGGGTGGTGTGCTGGGAAGAACATGATATCGTTGGCTTTTGCTGTTCCCATAATAACATTCTCGTTTGGAAGAACCATTGAAAGGCATGGTCCTTGAGACTGGAGAGAAGGGTAATACAATGAATAACTAGGCTCCATTGAGTCGAATTGTGGTCTGGGACCCAGCTGAGAGTGTTGGGAAGGATAGGCCTGTTATAGCCATGATAGACCCTCATGGGCTTTGGATAATGGCTTCCTTAGTCATAAGCAAGAAATGATTAGGTCATCAAATGTCAATCCTTCTCTACTTCTTATAACCTGAATGGTTTCTTGATGCCTGTCCAGGTGATGCTGTGGGTCCATGGAGGTGGTTTACTGTCTGGTGGAGCATCAACTTTTGATGGACTGGCCCTGTCTACTCATGAAAAAGTGGTGGTGGTAGCCATTCAATACCGCCTGGGCATCTGGGGATTCCTCAGGTAAGATATTGGACCTTTTCCCATTACATTAACACCAATCGGGACAGCAGGACCCATGCCTGGTAATTCATCTGCATTCCTTAAAGCATTTATGTTTCTTGAGGTTGGACTCTGTTCTATCTTCTCTTTCCTCGCCTACTTTTGCCCTTGCTCTGGGTTTTGTGTATACTATTCTCTCTGCCTGGAAGGCCTGTTTTAAACTCATCCATTTTCAAAGCCTAGCTCTAATTTGGTTCTAAAACACATCTCTCCTTTCACCTGTGCGGCCAAGCACACAGCATTCCCTACAGCAGTCATTGAGAAGTTCAGTGTTGCGCATCTCCTCCTAGGACGGGAGGCACAAAGGAGTTCAGAGAATGCTTGTATGTTAAGGAAAGAGTGGCTGGGGTGGATGGAAGTTGCCAGAGGATCTGACCCATAGAGCAGTGTTCCCTGGAGGGTGGTAGAGGACACACAGCTCACTTCCTCCTTAGCGGCTGGCACGTGCAGGAGTCCAGGCTAGAGTCCGCACCAACTGTGAGGTCAGGACCAGGTTTCCTGCTCTAGGATCCTTTCCTGCATATTCCATACAATCCTGAGATGGTTGCTAAGTAGTCTAGCTGAACCACAGGCACCACTGAGGAGACCGTGGAGCTGGAAGATGGTTCTGGTTTTCCTCTCGGCTGGTTGCTCTAGGCTTCTGCCTCAGGAACAAAGACATTATCCCTTAAGGTACCAGGTCTCTTTCACTAGGTTCTGCTTCTCTACTTTCTATCTCACCCAGCCTGCCACAAGTGCTCCCTCCACCTCCTCTCTCCCTTTCTCTCCTCCACCCATGCCTGGCAGGCTGTGCTTGTTGAAGCCACCAATGGCCCCTACTCTCCCCAGTACAATTTTCTGAGCCCTCAGCAGCAGGCAAGTGAACACCTGTGCTTCTGTGCTTCTGAGATGCTTCTTTCTTCTGGCCTTGGCCGCCTTCCACCTCCTTGGCCACCCTCCACCTCCCTGCTGCCTTCCACCTCCTTGTTAGCCCATGTTCAGTCCTTTCTTGCTCCTTCCCTCCCCATCCTCAGGCCTCTGTATGCCTCCCTTTCCCCATCCAGTAATTCTCAGAATTCCCCACTATGGTGGTTGGAATGAGAAATGGCTCTCATAAGCTCATATATTTAAATGCAGTTAGTGCAACTGTTTTGGGAAGGATTAGGAGGTATGGTCTTGTTGGAGGAGGTATGTCACTGGGGGTGGTCTTTGAGGTTTCAAAAACCCATGAACACCTCTCTCTCTCTCTCTCTCTCTCTCTCTCTCTCTCCCTATCTTCTGCTTGTGAATATAGTATAAGTTCTAAGTTACTGCTTCAGTGCCATGGCTGTCTGCCTGCTGTCATGGCTGTCTGCATGCTGGCCCTCTGAAACTGTAAGCAAGCCCCCAATTATATCTTTCTTTTATAAGTTGCCTTGATCATAGCATCTCTCTACAGACATAGAACAGTAACTAAGCTACGCACCTCTCCTTCGAAGCCAAGATAGCATCTTTAACTATGTCCTGTTTTCCTGAATGACTAACCAGGACTGCCTTACTTCACAGAGCCAGCGTGAACCCTTGACAACTCAGAGACCACAACATTTCTCTTCCTGTTTACATAAGGCCCCCTGTGAAGCTGTATTCAGTTTTATACTTTTGATTGTTCATAATAAAGTCCAGACTCTTTTTTATTTCATACCCTACACCTACATGGCCAGCAAAACTTCCTAGCTCTACCCTCTAAATACATAGCTGGTTCATAGCTCAGGTATTCATTGATTTCTAACTTTAACCAAGATCAATGCCCTGCATCTCTGGCCTGTGTTACTGTAGTGACCATTTAGTTTCCTCTCTGCTTCTTTCATGCAGTGGTTACTCCACATTGGGCCAGAGTGCTTGTATAAAACACGCATCCACAGAGGACTCCCACCTTCCTAACAAGTGTGTTTATAGTTCTTATGGCTGGAGTTTCTGCCAGCTGGGAGTAAAACCTTGAGATAGCTTTGGGTAGGAAGTTCAAGAAGAGGTCTTGAGTTATTTTCTTAAAGTCATCATGTCTTAGAAGGCCTCTGTGTCTCTGATGGATGGCCCCCAAAGCCTTTTTCCAGCTACCCTATTATCAGCCTTCTGCTCAGCTCTTTAGCGAGTAACTTCTTGGGTCTATCCCTAATTGCTTTCTCTCTGATCCTTCTTCAGGATAACTTCCAACATATTTCTAGTCCGTTTCCCTTTGACCTTCAGCGTCACTGAAAATCTCACTACCATCAGCCAATAATGCCCACACTGTGTCCTGAAGGCTTTGCTGTTTAGAAATTGTTTCCACCATATCAAGTCCTCCATCATTCTTACATAAAGCTTTAGGGCATGAGCATGCTTTTTCACCTTCTCTGCAAAGATGCACAGAGTATCCTTTTTCAGAGTTCATATCTGAGTCATCTATAGCACCCCACATACCTCACTTCAGGCTGACCAGCCTGATCCTGCAAACCCTTTAGACTTTTCCCAAAGTCACTTTCACATTTTCTAGTACAGTGGTATCAGCAGACCAGCTCTTTGGTACCAAATTTCTGCATCAGCCTACTTTCCACAGGTATAACAAATACCTGAAGCTTAATATTTTGTAAAATCTGGGGTTGGGCTGCAGAGACGGCTCAGTGATTAAGAGTGAGTACCGACCTTGCAGAGGACCCAAGTTCAATTCTTAGCCCTCACATTGGGAAGCTGACAATTGCCTACGACTCTAGCTCCAGGGAAACCACATGCTTCTGACTTCTTGCAGACACTAGCATCCTCACAAGCACAGACATGTATGTGTGTGCACGCGCGCGCACACACACACACACACACACACACACACACACACACAATTAAGAATAAAATAAATTTAAAATTCTAAATGAGGTTTATTTATCACATCGCTTCAAAGGTTAAAAGTCCAAGCATCATGGTATCAGCTGTAGAAAGATGTCTGGGCAGTGTCACATTAGGGCAGCTGGTATTGTGGCAAAAGGGTTATCAGGAAATCAGAGAGCAAGTAGGCACAGACGTGGTCGTCTGTAACTTTTTCATAAGAACTAACCAGAATGCTGCTAGAACTACATTCATCCCAGTGCCCTCAACAGACCAATCACCTAACAGTGGACTCCCCCCCTTAAAGGCTGGACCACCTCCCAACGCTGCCACATTGAAGACCAAACCTTTAACGTACAAAACATCGAGGGATGATCCTCCCATAGCCATGGCTCTCGACCCATCATAGCCCAGCTACTGCACCTCTGACTCCTACTCCTGCCCTTCTCTTACAGCACAGGAGACGAACACAGCAGAGGGAACTGGGGTCACTTCGACCAAGTAGCTGCCCTACAGTGGGTCCAGGACAACATTGCTAACTTCGGGGGGGACCCAGGCTCTGTGACCCTCTTTGGAGAGTCAGCAGGAGGGGAAAGTGTCTCTGTCCTTGTAAGTATTCCTGGCACCGTGTCCAGGGTTGATGTGGGTGCTGATGGGTCCCCTTGAAGACCATTCAACCCAGCCACAGGCACTTTGGCCAGCAAGACCTGCATTCAGACTGACCCTAACTCATGGCTCAGCATCAGTCAGTGTAGAAATAAATATCAGGAGCTCCCAAGAAGCTCAGAGCTCAGTTTTGTGTCCTGAAGCCAAAAGAACATCCAGCTGAGCCTGTGACCATGGTGTTCCTAGTCATTTCAATTGTGCTCTCTCTCCTCTTCCTAATCATTTTAGCTTTGCCACTCCCCTGACATGGGGGTAGATGTGACATATGAATGGACAGAAGCTAGTGCTCAGTAGGGGTCCCTGTTGCCCTGGAAACCAGATTCACAGGTAGAGAGGTTAGCACTGAAAGTAGCTTCCTCTGAGGTGGTCCTGTGGCTTGTTTGTGACTGGGCGGGGGGGGGGGGGGGAGACAGTCTCTGGGCCTAAGGCTCTGTGTCATAGAGGAAGTCAGTGAGAGAGAGAAAGAGCAGAAAATGTAACAGAGAGGGATAGGAAAGGAGAAGGCTGTAACAATCTAGAAGTGAGGGTGATTTTGCTGGCTTAGAGATGGGGGCGCATTGAAGGATGCTATAGAAGGCACCAGGAGCTGCTCAAAACCCTCCAGCCACCTCAGAGTTAAGTAGATCAGCCCCATTATCTTTTAAACATGTATCAGTTTCATAGTTGAATACCCACAAGATAATATTTTATAGTTTTAAAGTAGATGAAAAATAAGGAAAAAGAAAAGAGAAACAAGTCATCTATGATCCCCCCCATCCGGGCACTGTTGCTGTGACATCCTAACCTGTATTTCCCTTGTCTTTTCCTACAATTCTATCTGTCTCCCAGGCCTATGTTTATTCTGTCTCTCTGTCTCTTGTATGTATCACATAACTTTTAAAGAACAAGATTTTTCACTATTAGACTGTCATAAACACTCCCCAGCCTGTTCTTAATACTTGGTTTCACAACAGCATAGTGTCCTATGGTAACCATAAAACATTGTTTATTACGCAGTATTACAATATTAGAACCTTTGGTGGGCTCTTACTTTTACTATCATATACACTATGAATTTTCTTTATTTTTATTTTATTTATTTTCTACTTATTGGTTTTTATAAAATATTTTAACAAAATATAAGTTGATCATATTCTTTCCCCTACCCCAGTTCTCCCCAGATCTCCTCATCTCCTTACCCACACAACTCTATGTTCTTTTTCTCAAAAGAAAAAAAAATCAAAACAAACAAGCAAAATTAAAATAAAACAAAAATGCGAAGAACACCAAAAAAAAAAAACCCAGCAATAGAAAGCTCACACAAAATCATGAAGTCCATTCTTTGCTGGCCAACTGCTGCCAAGCATGGGGCCTGCCCGTGAGTGTGCTGGACATGCACTTGGATGTATATCTGGTGTCCCTTCCAGCAGCTTTCCACACTGAATAGCCTCTCAATGAGGGTGAGGCATTGCGCCCACTTCCTCTTCTCTGTGCTCAGACCTGGTCTGGCTTGAACTCGTCAGTGCTGTGAGTTTTCTTTTTAAGAAATTTTTTTTTAAAAAAAAATAGAAGATTTATTTTAATATAATTTTTTTCAAATTGGTTTTTATTACTTATTTTGCTTTTTGAGATTATAGTAAAATGACATCACTTCTTCCTTCCCTTTTCTCCCTCCAATCTCTATACCCCTCTTTGCTCTCTTTCAAATTAATGGCTGGGCTAGAGAGGTGGCTCCGACATTAAAGGCTAGGCTCACAATCTAGAATATAAATATATAAGTGTTCAAATCAATGCCCTCTTTTTCCATTGTTTTTACATGCATACATGTATATGATGCATATGTACATGTATACACAAGTACATTCCTAAATACAACCTGCTCATTCCTTATAATGTTACTTGTATGTCTATTTTCAGGGCTGACTCCCTGAAAGGAAGGCTGGACAATCAGTTGATGTACTGATCCTTATGGAAGACTATTTCTCCCACTCCCGGCATTCCTTAGTTTCTAGTAGCTCTTTGTTGAGCCCTCATAGGCTTTTCCCATGCACTTTGGTATGTCTATTGCTGTCCTTGCTCAGCTCCTGTTTAGGCAGTCGTGTTGATGAGACATTACAGGAGTTGTTTCTGACTTTACTAGAAGATGCAGTCTCACATCAGACTCCCTGATCTTACAATCTTTTCACCCCTTCTAGGCACTGGTCCCTGAGTTTTAAATACCAGAGTTGTATTGTAGATATATCCACTGGGCTCCACATGCCTGCATTTTGATCGCTTGTAGTTTTCTGTAGTGGTCTCCGTCTGTTGTTGAAAAGAGAAGTTTCGGCTCTCCGTTTGTACTTAAGGCCTTTGTTTGTTTGTTTTTGCAAGACAGAGTTTCTCTGTGTAACTCTGGTTGTCTTCGAACTCACGCAGTAGACCAGGCTGGCCTTGAACTTAGAGAATCGTCTGCTTCTGCCTTCCTTCCGAGTGCTGGAATTAAAGACCCGTGCCTCTGCTGCCCTGTTAAAACCTTCTTAACAAAAGGGAAATCACACCTGGTACTGGAAATCTAGCCAGCTACCCAGGGCTAGTGAAGTCGTGGATCTTGAAAGAAAACCCCCAGCTACCAATTTACTAAACCAGCATGCTCCCCTAACTACATTCTAAATATCTGTCCTTATAGCCACAGAGAAGTATACTCATCAAGGAAACGTCTTTAACATTCTCTATAGATGCTCATAATCATTATTCCCAGGACACTTTCTGAGTAATAGAGACACTGAAACAGAATTTGCAGTTAGGAACGGCAAAGTGTTTCCTTCCAGTGTTTTTTGATTATCATAGTAGGTGCATGCCACATACTCCCTCCTCTGTCCCTGGCTCTGAGGAAAGCTGGAAAGCAATCAGAGACAGGTAAGGAGCTGTAACCTGCAGTGAGAACCAAAGTCTCAGGGCAAGGGGTGCAAATGGAGGGAACCTTACAAGATAAGCAAGTCATTGGCCATCTCCCTTGAGTACCAATTCTCCTCCTCATCCTTTCCAGGTGTTGTCTCCCCTGACCAAGAACCTCTTCCACAGGGCCATTTCTGAGAGTGGTGTGGCCCTCACTCCGTGTCTGTTCAGGGAGAATACCAGGCGTGGGGCTGAGGTAGGTCACCTGGGTAGCCCAGTCTAAGCTCTCCAAGAACTGAGTGATTGGGGCCCCTGAGTCTCAAGCTCAAGACAATGGCCTGTCAGCTTGGTGCAATGTCCACTGAGCGCACTGGTTCAGTGTAACAAGGCAGAGTGCCACACTGGACGGTGACTGGTGGCCTGTAATTACAGCACATCTCTGTCAGAGTCTGTGTTCTAGTGTTCTGCATGGGGTTATGGAGTTGGGATGAATTGGTTGCCAGGGCTGGTTCCCAGAACATTCATGCATTGGTCTATTAATTCATATATATAGTAGATATACCTATGTGCTTTGTAACCTAGAAAGCATCCTTTCTTTAAAAGGAGATTGATTTTTTTTAATTGTGTAATCAAACAAATGGCATTATTTCAACAATGAGAAGATGCCTACAGGAAAGAGAATAACCAAATCTGATGAAACCACATGAATCCAAAAGGAATGTTTAATGACAATGTGACCAATAAGTAAGCAGAAAGATCAGAAAGAAGAGATATATTTACCTAGTGAGCAAAGGATAGCCCAAGAAGGAGCAGCATGGGCAAATGTCCTGTGCAAAGGGGAATCCTGTATGAGTGTGAGGGAAGGCTGCTGTGGCCAAAACAGACAGAATGAGTAGAGAACAGAGTGAGTCAAGGGTCTCTTGCTTTTGATTTTACACCTGGCCTGAGCTTGCCACCTCTTGTGCCTCCTCCTCTAGCCAGTTCACTTCCAGGCCACATGGGGGCCACATCTACCACTGAGATTGCAAACTTCCTCTTGGCTCAAGAGGAGTAGCTTTGTTCTGTGATTTAGCAGGGGAAAGACTGTTTTTGCTTTGACAGTCTTTGTGACAATGGGGTCTGAAATCAAAAGGCAGAATTTGGGATTCTGTGCTTTTTTTTAGCGACCATTGCACACCGTCATTCTTAAAATGGTCAGCTTTCAGATAAGCATACTCACGTTATCAGAGAAATGGCCACTAAAACACAAATGTGTAAGTGATTCATGTCACAATCCAAGCTGGTAACAGGGGCAATACTGCTCAGTCCAGCACCTTCACCTGCTGGCTAGAACACATTCTGCCACCACATCCCACAACAGCAATCTTGAGATAGAGTCCCTCTCTCTGTATTCATGGAGAGCAGAGATGATGCCATTTAACTCTCCTGTTGCCTGTGGTGTCTGCAGCAAGTCGCCATTGCTACAGGGTGTGAGGCCACTACATCAGTCGGTATAGTTCACTGTCTGCGTGAGAAGACGGAGGAGGAGCTCTTGGCCACGACACTGAAAATGGTAGGTGTGTCTATTCCAGTGGCCCCCACACTGCTGTCTTAGGCGCAGGGGTCTTCACACCTTGAACAAACTATGTGGGGGCCTTTAGGGACAGTGTCAGCCTTCTGATATAAGCTAGATACTTCTATTGTGAAATAAACCAAATGTCAAAAATGTCTAAAAATAACTTGTTGAAAAAATGCTTAACCGTGCCCCAGCTTTATCAAAATAATCACTCTAGCATTATTATAGGTGGATGTGGTGTAAGAAATTAAGCAATTTCCTCTTCACAGAAGTAACAACCATCCTAAATTTTAGGGCTGGAGATACTACACACAAAGGTGCTCAGAAGTGCCACAATTTGTCTAAGAGTTGGTTAATTAATTTTATGAAATAGAACGTTGCAAATATTTTTCCTAATTTCTATCTTTTTTCCTACTCTTTCTGTAAGTATTTAATCAGGAGGAATCCAGAATGGAGACAGTTAATTATAAAAAAGAAATTTTCAATTATAAGTCAGTAGTGGTATGATTCTAGGGTAACCATACATTCATACATTTACTCATCTATCCATCCATCATCCGTTTACCCAGTCACAAATCCATCTATTCAACCATGATGTACTTCCACAAATGAAATAACAACTCATCTATAGTGCTTCGTTTATCCTTTCTTGACCATTTGAATACCTATGCAACATCCAGCTACTGTTAATGTACACCCCACAATCCATCCCAACAAAACCATAACCTATTACAAATTACCTGCTCGTTATCATCCTCTATGAATGAATTCATCAGATTCACCAATATGCAGTGTACCATATGGCCATCCATCCATTCAGATGTCTATCCAAGCACTTAGTGGGTTAGATGGGGTGAAAAGACAGAGAGCACACATTCATTACACCCAGCTAAGATGCTCGAAAGGAAGGTGGCACAGAAGATGGGTGACAATGATGCTGTCATCATAGGGAGGCTCGTCAGAACAAACACCCAGAAAATACAGCATCTGGGACCATGTGATCTATTCCCTTCATTGGGAAGATGCGAGTGCAAGGTCAGAGGAACCTGAAACTTTGACTCCCCTACCCTTTGTTCTTGCTTTCCTTCTCTCTCGGCCCTAAATACTGGAAGATACTACTGGACCCCGTAACATCCCGTTAGCCTGGGGCACTGCCTGTATTTCCTGGTGCAACAGGTTCTCATAAAATGATCAAACTAGTTTAAAAATGTAATTGACTTCTAAAGCTTGGAGACAGATAAATTCAGTGATTCTCCTGGAGAAACAGAGGAAAGGGCACATAAGGAAAGGTAGGCACACTAACAGTATCAACTCCAGAGCTAGGGAGCCTCACTCTGTCTCTTGGTTTGGGCCTATCCTGCCTTTCTTGTCTTATTCCACCATCATGTGCTTGTGTGCAGTAGCGCTCCAGCCTTCCCACACTGGGCCAAGCTGAGGAGGAACCAGACAAGCAGAGAACCTGACAACTCAGGAGCGTAGCTAGAGGTCGGTCTTTGTAGAGGGACACCTGCTCACCACATCTCCCACCTTTGTCTTCGCAGAAATTCTTTGCTCTTGATTTGCTTGGAGACCCGAGAGAGGTAAGGATCCCTGACTTTCCATGATAGGTGCTAAGTCTTAACACTTTTAAGATTCAATTAACTATTAAACCGAGAGTTCCCCTTGTGAAATGGCAGTCCTGTTCTGTGGGCACGTTGCAGAGGCCCAGAGGAGGTAGTCTCTTGCCAGAGTAATGTAACCAGGAAAATCACAAGCAGAGCTGTTCTTCACAGTGAGCGTGCCCAATAAGTAATCCAGTCTCCTCGGCTCAGGTAATTCCCTTCTCACTTACCTTTCCTGTTCATAATATAATCCTGTAAGAGGAGAGTACACTAGAACCTTCCACTGTCAAGGGGCAAAGATGTTTGGGTAAGGATCTTAGGAGACTTCACAGAGGAGCTCAGGACTCAGCAGAAACTCCAACTTTGCCCTCCCACCCTGTCCTGCACTCCCACCTCCTAGCAGTGACTGTTGTCTTGTGACATTTGCTGCATAGTGTCTACAGTCTGGTTCTATGCTCTATCCCTGGGTATCCCAGCCATTCACTAATGGTCCTGTAGGATGGTTTGAAATTCTTTCAGTCATTTATTGAGGTTTTACTGTGAGGCAAGAGGCAGTTCAGCAGCTGGGATATCACAGTGAAGCAGGTAGCACTCTGGACCTTCCTGGAACCTTTTGCTCTGATGCATGCAACAGAGCAAATAGAAAAGAGTGATGCGAACTTAGATTTTACCAGTATCCACTGATGACAAAGTGGAAACAGACGGAAGGCAAGGGACTAGACAGGTACAGAGACCATGCAGGAGGGCTGCACTGCAGTCTACCAAGAAAAAGATCCTGGGAGATGCCAAGGCCTCTGCAGGAGGGTGGCAAGAAGTGGTTTGGGATGGGCTATATTTGCAGGGATAATCGACAGGATTTGCTGATGGAAGCTGTAGAGTAAGAGATAGAGAAGAATGAAGAATGCCCCTTGCTTCTAACCAAAGCTGGCGAGGAGTCTGGATGTCACGATATAGCCACCAGCATCGCTGATCCACATAGCAATCCCTCTGATTCCTACTGTTGCTGATATCCCCTCTGAAGATGCTACCTTAAAAAAGGACCCTCACTACCTGTCTTTGGACCTTTTCTATTTTCTAGGTCCACTTTCCCTTTTGCCCCATGTCACAGTATCATACCCTCCACAGCACAAGTCGAAGTATGCCACCTCCTTTCTTAAAATCAGACCTGTTTATAGCACAAGTCCTCTTCCTTCCCCTGAAAGCATCTTTATTCAAAACATACCTGGTCTGGGTACTTGTGAGTTGCCAGATACTGTGCAGAAAATGTGATTGCCCTGTGACCCTCTCCCTAGTGCTCACACTCATCCACACCCAAGCTTCTTGGTATTTCTGGGGATAGCCCTGAATAGGGACACCTCTACCCGTTTCCATATGCCCTGTCCACTGTTTAGAAACCCCAGTCCTTCTTCACCATTCAGCTCTCTTCATTACTGAAGTCCACTGCCAAGGACAAGAGCACCTGCACCATGCGTATGACCTGCTCTCCCCTGCAACCTCCTTCATCAGCCCTCTCTGCATTCTACACCCCTTCTAAGGCAGTAAGAGTTGCACCTAGAACCTGTTCTTTACTGTTAACATGCATGGTTTAGATTCTGGATCTTTGGGGTGGGTCTGCTTTGTTTTATTGCACCACGTACAGCGAGGGCTAACCAGTCATTTGTTCATCCTTTCAGAGTGGGGCTAGGTCCTTGAAACCATGATCTTCATTCTAGGCATCTTCCAGCTCCATCTGTTCCCCAAGGAGGGAAATATTGTGCATGGAACCTGGAGCTAGAAGTATGGCGCAAAAGAGTAGTGCCATTTTTACCCAATGGAGAAAAGTAACTCTGCCAGTAATGATATCTAGTGCCTACTGAGCCCGTTCCAGGGACGAGTGCTATGCTGAGCATTGCCTGTGTTCAGTTGTTCACTTCATGTGGGTCCCACCATACCAGAGCTCTAGGACAGGCATTTAACCAAATCCATAGCCAGCTTCCCAGCTGGCAACATATAAACCAGGCTCCACTTACTCTTTCAAATATTTTTCATCAAACATAAAGCATAAAATCAAAATGTCTGTCAATATAGTATGATCGATTTCATGGCCTTCTGTGTCTCTCAGAAGGCATTTTGAAGGTAAGGGGTTTTTGTCCTCATGAAGAGAGAGCTCACATTTCAATACAGAAAGATGGGTGGAGTTGGTCTGTCTTCATCATGGATTCTGTGCTCATGAGTTGAGCTGTTTGTAAAGATGTGTTTCTAAGTGCCCAAATAAACTCGAAGTAC
>PVIU01028404.1:0-19030 GCA_004026605.1 Ondatra zibethicus | reverse complement strand
TAGAAAAATGGCCTTTAATATAATCTAGAGTTTTGTAGTTTTGCGACAATGAGACACACTCACTCCTGGCAACACCAATCTATTCCCGAGAGAATGTTGAGCACCAGAGACACTCCATCTGGAGCCTTTCTTCTTGGCAGAACTGGCCTCTGGGCAAGGAAATGCCCATACCTCAACCACTGACAGAGATACCGACTATCCGTAAATGGATAAAACAGAACTGTCATATCCTGCCAAGACAGGGTAAGATAGTTTTGAAAAATTTCTTGCTCTTGAAAATGGTATGTCAGTTACTTTAGGCCTTAGCCAAAATTGGTCGCTTCAACATTGCAAATGAGACTTTGGGTGATTGCCCAGGTAGTCAGTTGTCTCTGTCATTTGTTGCACATTTTGGAAGTTTCCTGATTACACTTCCTGTCCACTCAAGTAATATTGTTTCCCTTCTCAGATCTCTGATGGAGTTGAAGATTAAATAATGATAGTTACCTTCCTCACAGTTTATCCAAGCTTAATTTCAATGTAATACTTAGACTCCTTAAAATAGAATGTTTATTAAAACTCTTGTTATGCATTCCTTGCTTAATATTGTTTATTGTTTGTAATTTTGCATTTGGTGTCTGTTCCTATTGTATATAGCTATGTTGGGTTTGGATTAATCCTGTTTAGACAGAAGGGGGAGATGATGGGGGAAGAGCCACTAGCCAATCACATCAAGTTGGGGTGTGGCTACTTGTACCCCAGGTAGAAAATCGAGAGAACACAGGTGCGCACTCTCTCCATGCGGTGGATGGGACTGCAGCGTGAGTAGAGTGAGTTCCGTGAGTAGAGTGAGTTCTGTGAGTAGAGTGAGTTCCCCTTTTTTCTTTCATTAAAAATACCTGTTCCTATTGAGCTGGCTTGGTTATTGATTTGTGCTGACTTAATGCTTCATCAAGATGTTGCTGTGATCCGTGTTTTGTCTAAGAGCTATGATGGACTATCTGGTCCTTAATACAGTGTGAAAGAGAAGACTCCCAGAGACTCTTGTCTGTTTTTTCTGACAGAACATGCTAGATGATCGTTTTACTACAACACCATTACCACATGTCTTGGGAGTACATGTAAGGTATAGATGATTAGACCTCCATCTGTGAAAGAGTGACACAATCTCTTGCTTTTAGCTTCTTCTCAAGACATAGTGTGCTGATTCATTTTTATGTCATGATGGTTACAGATGAACACAGAAAATATGTAGTTGAAACCAAGACCCCTGAAATAGCATCAAGAATATCCAAAAGGCAAACAATCTTTGCAAATCAAATAATAGTTTACTTTCACTTAGTTTTGGCAACAACCAAGAAAGGAGGGGTCTAATACAGGACAATAATGGCACTTGACAGAGAATAATTCCAATCCTGATGGCCTAAGTCAGGGATCCAATTCAGGGTGGGCACTGAGGACCTGAGAAGGAGACACTGAAGTGGAATATTCCAGGTTGGAACTCTCAGGGTTAAGGCATCTGATTTAGGCTGTGAAATGATTGAGTATCTTCCTTCTGTGTTTTGTTCTCTCCTAGTATGTTTATATTTTCTTTCTTCTAACCACATCACTTTTTCTATTCTACTTTATTTTAAAAAACCAAAAAAGTATCTTTTCTCATTTTACATACCAATCCTAGTTTCCACTTCTTCCCATACTCCCATTCCCTCCACCTTCCTCCCCACCCCACCTCCCATCCACTCATCAGAGAGGGTAAGACACAGTGCTTTGAAGAAAGACCAAAGCCCTCCCTACTGTATCTAGGCTGAGCAAGAAAATGGGTTCCAAAATGTCAGGACAAGCAGTAGGGATAAACCCTAGTCCCACTGTCAGTGGCCCCACAGTCTACTCCAGTCATAGAATTGTCACCCACATTCCAAGGGCCTCATTTGGTCCTATGCTGGTTCTTTTCCTGTCCGACCAGAGTTGGTGAGCTCCCCTTGGCTCAGGTCAGCTCTTTCAGTGGGTGTCCCCATCACGGTCTTGACCTCTTTATCCAATGTTCTGCTATGGCTCCCTGCCTGTGCTGCTATCAGTTGCTGGATAAAGGTTCTATGGTGAGTTTAAGATAGTCTCTTTTTTATTTTTATTGAGCTCTACACTTTTCTCTACTCCCCTCCTTGCCTCATCCCTCCCCTTCATCCCTCCTAAGGGTCCCTATGCTCCCAAGTTTTTCAGGAGATCTTGTCTTTTTCTACTTCCCATGTAGATTAGATCTATGAATGTGTCTCTTAGGGTCCTCATTGCTGTCTAGGTTCTCTGGGATTATTATTTGTGGGTTGGTTTTCTTTGTTTAAAAACCACTTATGAGTGAGTACATGTGATAACTGGGTTTGGGTTACCTCACTCAAAATGAAGTTTCCTAGCTCCATCCATTTGCCTGAAAACTTCAAGCTGTTGTTGTTTTTTTCTGCTGTGTAGTACTCCATTGTGTAAATGTTCCACATTTTCCTTATCCATTCTCTGGTTGAAGGGCATTTAGGTTGTTTCCAGGTTCTGGCTATGGCAAACACTGCTGCTATGAACATAGTCGAGCACATGTCCTTGTTGAGCACATGTCTTTGTGGCATGATTGAGCATCCTTTGGGTATATATCCAAAAGTGGTATTACTCGGACTTGAGGAAGATTATTTCCTAACTTTCTGAGAAATCACTGACATCCAAAGTGGCTGTACCAGCTTGCATTCCCATCAGCAATGCAGGACTATTCTAAGATAGTCTTTAATATGACTACAGGGCAAGGCCAGTTCTAACCACATTCTTGAAACGTACAGAGCTGGCCCTCCTTGAGGGAACTCCAAACAGAAAGTTTGTTTTGTTTCCCAGAGTCAGGGATTGGATTATGATTATTTGTAACTGTTGTTTTAGAACTGGGACTTAACAGGATGATTTGGAAGGTCTGGCAGAAGGTTCCTATTCACACAAAAGAGGTTAAAAAAGACCTGAGAGCGTTATGGCCATAGCAGCATAAGCTTTATGACTAATCATTGATGAAAAGTAGACCCGGTAAAGCCTTAGGAGACACAGTCTCCAATAATGCCATTGAGTTTCTTTGTATTGGCCATCTTCTGATGGGAATGGGGTCTATTCTTAATGGTGGTTTGTTTACCTAGGAAGACTCAGTTGCAGGAAACTAATGTTTTCCTTTGGAAGCTTCCACTAATTGCAGATAGTTTCTGGGTTAGGGATGGGGCTTGTGTCCACTTCCCTTTCTGTGCTGGACCCCATCTGGCCCAGACATGTGTAGGTTCTGTATATGATACCACAGTCCCTGTGAGTACACATGCACATCAGTCATGCTGTGAGTAGGAGGTCTTGATTTTTTGTGTCCTCTACCGACTCTGGCTGTTACAGCCTTTCCACCTCATCACTCCCAGATTTCCCTGAACCCTGAGGGGAGGCATTTGATGGTGACATCTCATTTAAGTCTGAGTGTTTTGAGGTCTCTTCCTCTGAATATTGTCCAGCTGTGGGTCTCTGTAATGTGCTTTCATCCACTGTAGGAGCAATCCTCTCTGATGATGGCTGATTAAGACATTGATTTTGAGCATATTGTAATGCCATTAGGAGTCATTTTTTGCAACATTCCATTAGCATAACAAGAGTGTCAGGTATGGGTTCGATATCATGGAGTGTGCCTTAATCAATCATATATTAGTCAGTTAGTCTCCAAGCTTGTACCCCTGTTGCACCAGCACATGTTGCAAGAAGGCCACTATTGTAGACTAAAGGGTTTGTCAGATGGTTTGGTGTTTATCTTTCTACTTTTGACATGCAGACCATTCCCCAGTATCAGGAACAGTAGTCAGTAGGGGTGAAGGCTATAGGTTGGCTCTATCTCAACTTTTACATTTTTCCATGAGTTGTGTGGGTGTTGCCTTTAGCAATGGAGCCTTGGAATCTATTACAGCCAACAGCTTGGGTAAAATCCAGAGTAATTTGAGGATCCCTGGCCCCCACAGGCCTATTTTATTTTATTTGTTCTTAGGAATCACAGTCTTTTATTGAAAATACTTTTTAGTACAATATGTTCTGATTACAGTTTCCCCTTCCTTAATTCCTCTATGATTCTCCTACCTCTCATCCCACCAAAATCCACAATCTTTCTTTTCTCTCATTACAAAATAATCAGGCATCTCAAGAAATAATGAAATAAATGAAAACCAAAACAAGAAAATCAAAACAAGAAAAAACAAACAAGAAAAAGAATCAAAGGAAAAAAGTACAAGAAATACATATAGGCATGGAGACACACCCTTCATACACATAGACATCCCACAGGAACATAAAACTGGAACTCCTACTATGTACACAAAAGCACAGGTTTAAGCAGAGTCTTCTCAAAAGAGGAAACACAAAGAGCTGGAAGCACTTAAAGAAATCTTCAACACCTTTAGTCTTTAGGAAAATTGAGTTTTCTCTAGGCAGTCTCTATGGGGAAACAAACTATTATTTATTTATTTATTCATTTATTCATTTATTTATTTATTTATTTATTTATTTATTTATTTAGGTTTTCTGAGACAGGGTTTCTCTGTAGCTTTGGTACCTGTCCTGGAACTCTCTATATAGACCAACCTGGCCTCAAACTCACAGACATCTGCCTGCTTTCTGCATCCTGAATGCAGGGATTAAAGGTGTTGGTCAACACCACCTGGTGAAACAAACTAATCTTAAGAGCAGTTCTGAACATAGCTGGACAAATGTCTTTGTAGGATGATTGAGCATCCTTTGGGTATATTCTCAGGAGTGATATTGCTGGGTCTTGAGGTACATTGAGTCACACGTTTCTGAGAAAAGGCCATACTGCTTTGCAAAGTGGCTGTATAAGTTTGCCCTCCCACCAACAAGGGGAGGAGTGCTCCCCTAACTCCACATCCTCTCCAGCATAGGCTGTCATCAGTTTATTTTGCTCTTAGCCATTTTGATAGGTGTAAGATGGTATCTCAGAGTTGTTTTAATTTGTATTGCTCTGATGACTAAGGATGTTGAGCAATTCCTTAAATGTCTTTTGACCATTGAGTTTCTTCTGTTGAGGATTCTTGGTTTAGATCTGTACCCTGTTTTTAAATTGGATTATTTGGTATTTTGGTGTCTAGTTTCTTGAGTTCTTTACATATTTGGAGATCAGGCCTTTGTCAGATGTAGGGTTGATGAAAATCCACAACTCCAGAGAAGCTATGCAAAAAGGAGTATCCTAAGAGGAACACTTATGGAGGACCCCAGGAAGGGGAAATAGTCAAGATCTCCTGGGTAAGCTGGGAGGGTGGGTAGAAGGGAGGGGATGGGAGCATGAGGTATCTAGAAGGCCTAGTTTGGGGAGGGACAGATGAGAAAGCTATGAAGGAGGTATCTTGATAGAGGGAGTCATTATGGAGTTATGGAGAAACCTGGTACTAGAGAAATTCCCAGGAATCCACAGCTAAGAGTAATAGTGGAGAGGGTGCCTAAGTGGGCCTTCCCCTATACTCAGATTAGTGACTACACTAATTGTCATCATAGAATCTACATCTAGTAACTGATTGAAGCAGATGCAGTGACCCACAGCCAAACACCATGCTGAGTTCCTGAAGTTCAGTTGAAGAGGGGGAGGAGGGATCGTATGAGCAAGGGGAGTCACGATCATGATGGGGAAAACCACAGAAACAACTGACCTGAGCTAGTGGGAGCTCATTGAGTCTGGACTGACCGCTGGGGAAACTGCATAGGACGAAACTAGGCCCTCTGAATGTGGGTAACAGTTGTGTGGTTTGATCTGTTGTGAGGGGCCCTGGCAGTGGGACTAGGACTTATCCTAGGTACATGAACTGTCTTTTTGGAGCCTTTGATGGGATACCTTGTTCAGCCTTGATACAGGGAGGAGGGACTTGGTCCTGCCTCTACTTGATATGCCAGACTTGGTTGACTCCCCAAGAAAGGCCCTACCCCCTCTGAGAAATGGATAGGGAAAAGTGGGGATAGTGAGAAAATGGGAGGGAGGGGGACCTGGGGTTGGAATGTAAAATGAAAAAAATATTTTAATTTAAACAATGTGCAGTTTACATGCCCAGCAGTGTGATCAATAGAAAACTAACTCACTGGCATCGTTGGAGATGCTATGTCTCATAATGCTGCTTTAAACTTTCCCTCATTTCCAAAAATGTATGTTATTTTTAAAAAAATTTAGATAAATCTTATTTCTATATATTTGGGTTTTCTCTTTTTAGCCTAAGGTCCTTTGTACATATATTATGGATTTTATGAGATTTAGTGTTTTTATGCGATTCCTGAGTGTGTTAACCAGTGGTCTCTATTCTTGTGTCTTCTTTAGGCTCTTTTCCTTCCGTTTGTTTGTTCTGTGCAATTCTGACCTAATAGTTTTTGCTTTGTCCTATTTTATTTTGTTATTTTCCATTAGGAGTCTCTTTGTCTTCTAATGAAAGATAGAAACAGGATGAATATGGATGGGAGGAGAGATGGTGGAAAGTAGGAGATGCAGAAGGAGGGAAACTATTAGCAGGATATATTATGTGAGGTAAAAATTTATTTTCAATAAAAGGAAAAAAGACAAATAAAAAATTTATTACACTGAATTGAATCTCTAATCTATTAGAAAGCCACACAACAGCAAATAAAATTGGGATGGGAGATCCAGGATCATCTGAGTAGAGCTATCTCCTGACCAATGATAAGGTCAGTTATGCCCAATGAACTCAAATAAATTCAAAATATTGTTTTGTGAAACTGTCTTAATCAACTTAACCTACATAACCAGAAGGACATAGCTTTACTTGTACCAAGAATACTCTGAACTTTCATTAGTGTACTGTTGGACAAAATCACCTAGCACAAAACCCATCTCACAAGGAAATATTCAATGTCCCATTTGTCTAATGAATTTTACACTGAAAATAAATCACCCCCCAAGACTAAAAATTGAAAAATGTGGATTCACACAGCTAAAACATTTCTGTACAGCAAAGGACACCATCATTCAAGTGAGAAGCCAACCTATAGAATGAGAAAAGTCTTCACCAGCTGCATGTCTCATAGAGGATTGGCATCTACAATACACAAAGTACTGAGAACATTGAACACTAAGGAATATTTAGGTTTAGTATCATTATATATTTATATACATTGTTTTTTAGTAACCTCAGCCCTCAGACAAATGCAAACTGAAAATACTTTCAGATTTCATGTTACTCCAACCAGAATAGCTAAAATAATTTTAAAAATGATATCACATTCTGATTTTTTCCCTCAGATTTTCTCTTACTGATTGTTATACATATCTGTGTTCCACTTTAGACAGAATGTGTCAATACTGTCAAAGGAATTTATCAATTACGTACATAGTTGCAGTTTGTATTTATGTGTGCTTGTGTTTGTGTGTGTGCATGGATGTGTGTGACTACATTCCCATGTATAGTATACACTTAAACAACTGTAGTTTGTATGTTACACATGGCTTGAAATTTGTAATATTTAAAAATCTTTTTCCTAATTTCTTTATTCTACACTCTATTCATATCTACTTTTCCTCCTTTTCCCCAAAGCCAATGTTGTATGATTCATAGTTTAAATGATACCAAGAAGCATTTGTCTTTCTTTGCCTGGCTTTCTCAGCTTAGCACCATGAGTTCTGTTTTATTCACGATGACAATCAGGGCAATATTTTCTATCTTCAGCCTGAATGACGTTAAATTTTGCTTGATAATATTATTTTTTATCAGCTTCTCTGTATTTCCATGTCAAGGTTTTTGTGAATATTGCTGCAGAAAATGGTTGCAAAAATAACTGTTTGAGATTTAAATTTCTTTACTGCTAATATGAATTATGAAGTGGAACTTATGGAACAAACTAATATACATATTGTCAATATTTTGAGGAATTTGTAGACATTGTTACAAATGAATTTGGGGATTCTATTTAAAATTAGAATAAATATAAAATGATTTATAGTTTTATAAAGTTGTCTGACCCAGAAAATGTGATAAGAGATTAAAATCAAATATTATAGTCATATTCTAATTGATACGGTTGTCCAGTATTACAGATACACACTCCTGTTGTTCATTTTATTAGGATAGGAATAAATACAAAATCCATCAAAACAAAAATATTTACAGTGTATCAAAGAGACACACTGTCCTGACAGATACCTGTCTGTTATAGAATAACGTTTCTCTTAGAAACATGACCAAAACATGGCAAGAATTAAAGATTCATGCTTCCACTGGTGTTGGGGAAAAGCTTTACAGAAAATGGTGGGTTTTCTCTCATGCTTTAGACTATCTAAATACTGTTTTGAAGAATCCAAATTTTTAATCAAGTCAAAAATACATGTTCAATCTTTTAAACATAGCTGTGGAAAGATGATAGGTCAATTGATAAAACTAGTGTTCAACAGAAAAAGAATTAGGCAGGGTAGAGCCTGAGAAAGCCCCAGCTCTGAAAGATGATAGTCCAGAGAAAGCTGAACACTTACCACCACCTCAGAGACTGTGTGTTCATGACCTGAGAAAGCCCCAGCTCTGAAAGATTCCAAAGGAGAAAGCTGAACACTTACCACCACCTCAGAGACTGTGTGTTCATGATCTGAGAAAGCCCTAGCTCTGAAAGATAGAGTCCAAAGGAGAAAGCTGAACACTTACCACCACCTCAGCGACTGTGTGTTCATGATCTGAGAAAGCCCTAGCTCTGAAAGATAGAGTCCAAAGGAGAAAGCTGAACACTTACCACCACCTCAGAGACTGTGTGTTCATGATCTGAGAAAGCCCTAGCTATGAAAGATTCCAAAGGAGAAAGCTGAACACTTACCACCACCTCAGAGACTGTGTGTTCATGATCTGCATAAACAGATGGCTCACAGCAAGCCTAAAAGAACAAATTCTCCACTAGTAAACAAGTATCCACTTGTGTGTAGCATAGTTTAAAACATGTCGACATGTTTATATCTTAAAGTAAGATATAAACCTGCCTGGACTGTGTATTTTTTTTATCATATCTCAATAAAATAAGCAAACTAACATCATATCTTTTCTTTTTTGTTTTGTTTCTTAATTGTACAACATATGTTTGCTCTGCTTTTATTATAACAAAATAATCAAAAATCCTTGAAATTTTTTTGTCTACTACACCTATTTTAATATTAATTTATTTTTTCATTTATTTTGCATACCAACCACAGTTTCTCCCCTCCTTTTCTCCCTTTCCTTCCTGTCCCAGGTCACCCATCTAACCCCCTCCCCATCCACTCCTCCTGTCTCTCCGTTCAGGAAGGGGCAGGCCTCCCATGGATATGAACAAAGCATGGCAAATCTAGTTGAGTCAGGACTGAGCTCCCCTCCCTAACTCCACATACAGGCTGCATAAATCAACCTAGCATGGGTTCAAAATCCAGTTCAAGTGCTATGTACAGGTTCTGATCTCACTTCTAGGAGCCTCACAAACAGACCAAGTTACACAACTCTCACACACATGCAGAGGGCCTGGGTTGGTCCCAAACAGACTCCTTAAAGGTTGGTCCAGAGTCTATGAGATCAGGTCACCTGTGTCTCTGGGTTCTCCCATCATGACCACCCTGGTTCTTCCTATCTCTCCTCCCTTTCTACAGCAGGTCTCCAGGAGCTTGGCCCAGTGCTTGACTATGGATCTCTGCAACTACTTCCATCTTTTACTAGATGGAGGCTCTCTGATAACAGTCAGGGTAGTCACCAATCTGATTACTGGAAAAGTCAGTTTAAACACCCTCTCCACCATTGCTAGAATTCTTAGCTGGGTCATCCGTATGTATTCCTGGGACCTCTTGTGTTAACAGCTTTCTCCCAAACCCTGAAGTGCTTCCCCCAATCAAGCCCATCTCTTTCATTATTCTCCCTCCATCCCATCCCCAATCCCTCAACCTCCCCTGCCCCAGCCCCCATTTTGTCCAGGAGATCTCTTCTATTTCCCCTTCCCAGGGAAATCCATGAGTCCCTCTTTAGGCTGTCCATGTTACCTATCCTGTCTGGGGCTGTGAATTGTAGCCTGGTTGTCCTTTACATTGCAACTAATAAATAATCTCTTTTTGGGTCTGAGTTACCTCACTTAAGATATTTTTTTTCTGGTTCCATCCATTTGCCTGCAAATTTCATGATTGATGTGAGATCTATATGCTGTGGATATCATTGGTTGATAAAGAAACTGTTTCAGGCCTGTGATAGGGCAGAGTAGAACTAGGCAAGGAAAACTAAACTGTATGCTGGGAGAAAGAAGGCAGAGTTAAGAGAAGCAATGTCGCCCCGACAGAGACAGATGCCGGAAGAAACCTTGCCAGTAGGCCACAGCCATAAGGCGATACACATGATTAATAGATTAATCATAATAGATTAATAGAAATGGGTTAAATTAAGAGGTAAGAGCTAGCCAATAAGAAGCTACAGCTAATAGGCCAAGCACTGATTGGCCTATTAATACAGTTTCTGTGTGGTTATTTCAGGGCTGAACAGCTTGGAACAAACAAGCGGCCTCCTACAACACATGATGTCACTGTTTTTTATAGCTGAGTAATACACGACATTTTATAAATGTACATAATTTTTTATCCATTCTTCAGTTGAGGGGAATCTAGGTTTTTCCAGGTTCTGGCTATTATAAATAATGCTTCTATGAGCATAGTTGACTAAGTATCCCTGTGGTATGATTGCGCATCCTTTGAGTATATGCCTAAGAGTGCTAATGCTGGCTCTTTAGGTAGAATGATTCCCAATTTTCTGAGAAATCACCTTATTGCTTTCCAAAGTGCCTGCATAAGTTAGCAGTCTCAACAAAAATGGAGGGCTGTTCTTATTGAACCTCCTCCTCCACATCGGCTGTCAGCAGTGTATTTGATCTCAGCCATCTGACTGGTGTAAGGTGGTCTCTCAGAGTTGATCTCAGCCATCTGACTGGGGTAAGATGGTCTCTCAGAGTTGCTTTGATTTGCTTTTTCCTGAAGACTAAGAATGCCGAGCAATTCCTTAAAGGTCTTTCAGCCATTAGAGATTCTTCTATTGAGAATTATGTTTAAATCTATACCCCATTTTTTTTAGTAGGATTATTTTGTATTTTGATGTCTAGTTTCTTGAGTTCTTTCTACATTTTAGATTTCAGCCCTCTGTCAGATGTGGTGTTGGTGAAAACCTTTTCCCATTCTGTAAGCTGCCTTTTTGTCTACTTGACCGTGTCCTTTGCCTTATAGAGGCTTTTCAGTTTCAGGAGGTCCCATCTATTAAGTATTGCTCTCAGCCAATGCATTCAAGGCTAATTCCCACTTTCCCTTCGATCAGGTTTAGTGTAACTGGATTTAAGTTGAGGTCTTTGATCTACATAAACTTGAGTTTTGTGCAAGGCAGTAGATATGGATCTATTTGCATTCTGCTACATGCCTGTATTCAGTTATGCCAGCATCATTTGTTGAAGAAGCTTCCTTTTATCCCCTTGTATAATTTTAGCTTCTTTTAGAATATCTAAATTTGCGATCATATTTACTTAATTTTATAACTGAAAAAAAAACCATTGCATTTGCCATTGATATTTTGACTGGCTCTCTGTTAAGAGAATACATAAAAAAACTTGGTTTTCATTTTTATTTTTATTGTATTTATAAGTTATCTTTTCTCAAAGGTATTATCTACATAATGATCTTTATCCTGAGGGTAAATACCAACCCAGGTGAAAGTAAGATTTAACAATTTCTTACTTCTTCAAAATATTAGATGCCCAGCTGTTAGTCCAAAGTCCATGAGCACCCATTAACATGGATTAGCTGTCTGTGGTTTTCCCAGTCAAGATCTTGATCCTTCTTGCTTATAGGATCCCTTCTCTCTCTATTCAAAAATGCTCTAGGATGGAAGGAGGTGGGGGGGGCAGGAGTAGGAGATGGAGAAGAAACTGCAGTTATTATGTAAAATGAAAAAGGAATCTAAAAAAAATTTCAAGTTAAAAAATTGTTTTGGTGATTGTGGCTCATATCTTTAATCCCAGCTATTGGTGGCAAAGGCAGGTGGATCTCTGTGAGTTTGAAGCCAGTGTGTTCTACAGAGTAAGCTCCAGGAAAGCTAGAGCTACACAGAAAGAAACACACACACACACACACACACACACACACACACATACTCACACACACATAATGTTGAACATCTTCAAAAATTTAAAAGTGAAATTTCTTAGAAATTTTTTACTTTCACAATTATAGAAATCTTTTCTTCTATGAAACTTCTATTGTACTCTGATAAATTAATTTTTAAGTTGTAATAATTTAGAAAATTTCATAGTCAAAGAATATTATGTGGGTTTACTCATAAACACACATAACCAAATAATTGTATGTATGCATGCTCTTCTCTGTGGTTAAATAATTGTATGTATGCATGCTCGTCTCTGTGGTTAAATACTTGTATGTATGCATGCTCTTCTCTGTGGTTAAATAATTGTATGTATGCATGCTCGTCTCTGTGGTTAAATAATTGTATGCATGCATGCTCGTCTCTGTGGTTAAATAATTGTATGTATGCATGCTCGTCTCTGTGGTTAAATAATTGTATGCATGCATGCTCGTCTCTGTGGTTAAATAATTGTATGTATGCATGCTCGTCTCTGTGGTTAAATAATTGTATGCATGCATGCTCGTCTCTGTGGTTAATATGGAAAACAAAACAGAAGGCCAAGGACTGGTGTTTCCATTGTTGCTGTTTTGTTTTCTATTATGGTTACATTATTTTAAGAATATATGTATTTTGTCCCTAAATAGGTAACAAAGGCGCCGCTAATATGCATATTGTAAAATGGTTGTTTCAGACTACACAGTTTAAAATTTGGGTCAGTTATGTTATCCTACATGTGAAAAATTAACAAATGAAAATACCATGATATTCAAAAACGGCAAAAGTCTTAAGAGTTGCATGAAAAAAAGAAGTGAAATAAATTTTATGTAGAGGAGAAATTTAGAGATGTGATCATGGTGGCACAGCCAGAAAGTGCAGATCACCTGAGATCTTACTGTTTACACATGACTGTTTATATTATTTAAAGACACAATATTTTCAATAGACCAGTTCTCTCATAATCATCTGAACCTTGGAAGAAAGGGAAGGCCCAGATGCCACAGCAGACAGGAGAATTCTCCTGAGGGTCGTAAGAAACAAGTGACTGAGCACTGCCCTCCTTCAGGACTGAGCAGACTCCCAGGGTCTAAATCCCAGGAGCCCACGGGTGCTGCTGGTCCTGCACAAAACTCCCACTTTCCTGTCATCTCTCAACATAAGCACTGCAAGGTCTATGGCAAGACAACGGGGTTTGTGATGATAGACAAGAAAGAACTACGTATGTATCTTGCTATTTACGGAAATTGTACCATATTTTGTTTTCTTTCAGAAAGCAGGTAATCATTATCAGAAATTATAGCACTGAAAATTTGTGTGATTCACAAAATCTTTCCAAAGATATTTTCACTCTTCTACCAATGTCTGCTCTCTCTGTCACAAACTCCAGTAGCTCCAGGTTTGCTTTGACTGGGTTCCCTGGTTTAGAGATTTATTACCTCTGGCTTTCTGTCCCCTTCTCCATCATCTATGCAATGGTGTTCCTGGGAAACTGCATGATACTGCATGTGATCCGGACTGAGCCAAGCCTGCACCAGCCCATGTTCTATTTCCTGGCCATGCTAGCCCTTACAGACCTGTGCATGGGGCTGTCCACTGTACACACGGTGCTGGGAATCTTTTGGGGCTTCATCGAAGATATCAGCCTCGATGCCTGCATTGCACAGGCTTATTTTATTCATGGTTTGTCCTTCATGGAGTCCTCTGTCCTCCTTGCCATGTCCTTTGACCGCTACATTGCCATTTGCAACCCTCTACGCTATTCCTCCATCCTAACCAATGCCAAAATCGTGAACATTGGAGTGGCCATCTTATGTAGGAGTTCTATGCTCATTCCTCCAGTCATCATCCGCCTGAAGTTCTTAAACTACTGCCGGCCTCATTTCCTCTCTCACTCTTTCTGCCTGCACCAAGACTTAATTCGAATGGCTTGTGGTGACATTCGTTTCAATAGCATCTATGGTTTAGCCCTGGTAATCAGCAACCTGTTGCTGGATTCAGTACTCATATTAATGTCATATATCATGATCCTGCACACAGTTCTAGGCATTGCTTCCCAGGAGGAGAGAATGAAGTCTTTGCAGACTTGTATTTCTCACATCTCTGCTGTTTTGGTTTTCTACATCCCCATCATTGGTCTAACCATGGTGCACCGCTTTGGGAGGCACCTGTCTCCACTGGTTCATGTTCTCATGGGCAACATCTACATCCTTTTCCCACCCTTGATGAACCCCATTATATACAGTATCAAGACTCAGCAGATACGAGTGAGGATTCAGAGATTGTTCCTGAAGGGAACCTAGGATCTTAGATCTGCTGTGAATATATTTGTAAATCAAGTTGCAGATTTAACAGGAATGGGATTCAGTAAGCATTGTAATTAGGTGGACTAGCTGTCTTTTATTTAACAGGGATGGGATTCAGTAAGCATTGTAATTAGGTGGACTAGCTGTAAGTAAGCATTGTAATTAGGTGGACTAGCTGTAGGTAAGCATTGTAATTAGGTGGACTAGCTGTAAGTAAGCATTGTAATTAGGTGGACTAGCTGTAAGTAAGCATTGGAATTAGGTGGACTAGCTGTAAGTAAGCATTGGAATTAGGTGGACTAGCTGCAAGGAAGCATTGTAATTAGGTGGACTGGCTGTAAGTAAGCATTGGAATTAGGTGGACTAGCTGTAAGGAAGCACTGTAATTAGGTGGACTAGCTGTAAGTAGCTGCCTTTTAATGATGCTTCTCATGCTTCACATCCTCTCTTTCCCATCGCTGTCCGTGAGCAAGTGACTTCTATCCTGTAGTTAACTTTTCAAACTAGAATATGCAAACAATATATACTCAGAATTGTCTTTTAAATCTGTTTTTAATTTTTTAAATTTTTAATTAAACATTTATATTATTTCCACTTTACTTTTTGTATCAAGTTGATTTACTCATAAAATCTATGTCTTTGTGGTCAATTGCACATGTTTATTTCTTCTTACATTCATTATGAAGCTTAAATTTTTGGTTTTAAAAGCCTTTGATGGTTGTTATAGAGCAGTCATTATCTTAATCTTTTTTTGTTCATCTAAGCAACATACTTATAGAATATACAAAATCCTAATTACTTCTGTAACTTGGCATGTAATAAATAAGCAGCATATGAACTTCGACTGTCTGGTCACTTAACTATAGTTAAATAAACCAAAGAAGCAATTTCAGTGTTTTGTTGTCCACGCCCACAGCTTCCCAGGTACCCACCCTATAGATGGTAACAGACACTCATCTCAATACAAACAATGACTGCTGTAGGAAGACTATTTAAATCATGTGGAAATATTCTTTGATTCATATTTTCTCTGTCTTGAGTCTCCAGTAATAGTTACAACATTACTGTGACTATTTAAAAGAAATAATCATTTAACTTAATGTCTTCTTAAAAACTCCAAGGTAGATATTATTCTTTATTCTAAAATAAGTAAGTGGATCTTCAATCAGTCATGCCAAATTCTAGGGTGCATTTTATGAGAAGAGTTGGATATGGTTGACGCTTTGTTTATTTTCAAGTTCCTTTGTGTGCTTCTGTTAGTTCAAACTGGCCTGAAAGTTGCTATAAAATATTGAATAAAAAGCAGACGTCCACAAATACCAAAATGAACCAATATGATAAGGCATGAAACATCCCTTTGTTAATACAAACCTTCCTTAAAATATTTATATTATTTACAATTAAAACATTATAAAATGTTAATACAACATGTTTCAAATAAGTTAAAACAGGATTATTGAGATATAACTAGAAACAACCTGATTATTATGAAATGTAGATATAAAACTTGAATGAATATGTAGGAATACATTTAGAAAATTATTTACCATCATAAATATTTTACCATAGCCAAGATTTCTGCCATATTCCAGCATTTCCCACCTGCTATTGCACTCCCTAATATTCATACGCACACCTATTCCTGTCTTACAGCTTTGGTGTTCATAAGGTCCTATAAATTACAGAGCAATGCTATGGCTAGTAAATCATAAGTTTCAATGTCTCTACAAAAAACCATTAAGAAAAGGAGTTTAAGTTATTCAAAACTAATGGTGAGACCATTTGGTCTAAAATTAGCATTTCTGCTACAGCAGGTATTATAGATTACTGCATAATTATGTTCTTATTATGCTTGTACTTTATTTTAACGTTTTTCATGTTAGAGGTTAAAAATTTTAAAGTTGTCAAGAAACCAATAAATAGAAAGCAATTTGGAACCATTATTTTTGAGCATATATTACAACAAAACCAATTCTGCTGTAGTAATATTTTCATTTTATTATCTAAATTTTTCTGGGAAGGAATTTCTGTTTGTTACTTGCTCTTGTATTGCTAACTGTTCATCATTATTCTGTTTAAATGAAATATTGTTTAGAATTCCAACTTTCCCTCTAAGACTTAGCCATACTTTTAAAATTAAAGGATGTGTTTTTAAAAAAAATAATGTATTCTTCTCTCATACATTCCACCCAGAGTCATCAACCAAACACACATAACAAGTTACAATAATAACCTAAGTTAATTAAATAACCTTTCTGCCCAGCAGAAGTTAATAATTTGTTCTAAAGTATTCCTTTCCTTCACAGGTCTCTTTAACTCAAACCCACGTGCATCTCTTGTCATGAGCACCAAAATAAAAGATAATCTCTCTCTTCTAGGATCCTCTGAGAGGACCGGTGAAGCCTGCATCTTCAGCACGATGCTGCCTAGGTTACCTAGCTGACATTTACACCCTGCTTTTCTCCTTGGGGAAGTGAAGGACCGGTGAAGCCTGCATCTTCAGTACGATGCTGCCTAGATTACCTAGTTGACATTTACACCCTGCTTTTCTCCTTGGGGAAGTGAACATTTCTGTGACCTCTGCTGAACATCAGTAGATTTTTTTTCTCCTGTATTTAGTGACTCATTTGTAACTTTCATCCTTACTTCTCAAGCCTGTAAACCCACTTTCTCTCACTCTTTAGAGACTGACATTTGTATCAGAATCACTGTCTAAATACACTCCTCACAGCCTTGGCGCATTCAGGACTGGGAAGCTGCCATGCTTTGCTAGTTCCTGCAGGCTCCTTATACTTTTGAAGGAGAGAAGAAATGCAGGTTTCTTTCACCCTTTCCCAGACTAGCCATGCTACTTGGGCATCAGCCCTACATTGCCTCTCTGCCATGGCTGATATGGCATGCCTGGGGATTTCTTTTACCTAGTTAAGTGGAAAATAGGGTATTACTAAATCTGTATATTTGATGCACAGTGAATATCTATCTTTTCACAGCCCAACAATGTAAACAACAATAAAATGTCCAGCCAAACCTGAGAAACTGAATGTATTGCCTCTATTACCTTTCTTCCTCTGTGTCTCCTTGCATCATTTCAAGACAAAAAGATTCTCCTCGGTTGCCTTTCTTTCTGTTCCCCATTTCAGTTTCTCACTATCCCCGTTCTAGCTTTGACTGCAGTGACAACAACTAAGGGCAGCAGGACTCTAGAAACAGGAAAGGAAAGACAGTTCCTTTCAAAGATCAAAATATATTTACAATTAAAAAGTACATGTAATGTGTATCAAATTTATACATAATACATATAAATGTGAGCAAAGTCTGCTTTCAACCACATCTATGATTATGGTACATTATATTATTTATGACAATTTCTATTTATAAAGTAAAGGTCAGTCATCTTTATTGTTTATTTTATGAGGTTATGATATCACTTCCTTTTCCGTTTCTCCCTCTAGCCCTCCTTGCACTCTTTCAAACTCACGACCTATTTTTCAATAATTGTTATTTTCAAATATATATATTCTATTTAGGAATATATATATATATATATAGAGAGAGAGAAATTGTTCACTCTCTATAATGTTACCTGTAGGTACATTTTCATTGCTGAACACAATATTGGATAACCAATTGGTGTGCCCTTCGCTGGGGAAAATTATTTCTCCTTGTCTCAGGATTCCTTAGTTGCCTTTACTTCTTTGTGAGGACTGAGACCTATGGACTTCCCCCATCCACATTGGCATATTTATTGCTGTTATTCAGATTATGCAATTTGGGTGGTCATGTTGTAGACTTTATGGGTGTATCTTCTGACATTAGTGAGAGACACAATCTCATGGTAAAATCTCATGGTAAAATACTCTTGCTCTAACAAGCTGTCTGCTCCATCTTCTGCAACGTTCCCTGAGCTTTTTTGCACAGGTATCCATTGGTACTGAGCTCCACAGTTCCACATTAAGATTGGTTATGATTTTCTGTTATGGTCTCTGTTTGTCTCAAAGACAAATTTCTTTGATGGGTGGTAAAGAGCATGCTTATTTATAAATATAAGGGAACATTTAGTGCTTAAACTGGTTTAAGATGGGGGCAGTAGGATGTTCTCCATGATCCATGACATGCCTAGCTCTGCTACATCATTTTTAACACATGCTGTCAAATGTAGAGGCTTCTGAAACAACTGCTGATTCCATGTTTGTAAATCTCAATCACTTAGTCTCAGAATATAAGTGTTATCTGTCTCATGCTGGCTTCTTTTTTTTCTTTTTTCTTTTTTTTTTGATTTTTATTGAGCTCTACATTTTTCTCTGCTCCACTCCCTGCCTCTCCTCTCACCTTTAACCATCCCCGAAGGTCTCCATGCTCCATATTTACTCAGGAGATCTTGTCTTTTCCTACTTCCCATGTAAATTAGACCTATGTAAGTCTCTCATTGGGTCCTCATGGTTGTCAAAGTTCTCTGGGATTGTGATTTGTGGGCTGGTTTTCTTTGCTTTATATTTAAAAACCACTTATGAGTGAGTACATGTGAAAATTGTCTTTCTGGGTCTGGGTTACCTCACTCAAAATGATGTTTTCTAGTTCCATCCCTTTGCCTGCAAAATTCAA
>PVIU01028403.1:0-18998 GCA_004026605.1 Ondatra zibethicus | reverse complement strand
CTCAGTGGTAGAGCCCCTGCCTAGAATCCCCCAGTGAGGGGCTGGGGTGTGGCTCAGTGGTAGAGCCCCTGCCTAGAATCCCCCAGTGAGGGGCTGGGGTGTGGCTCAGTGGCAGAGCACCTGCCTAGAATCCCCCAGTGAGGGGCTGGGGTGTGGCTCAGTGGTAGAGCACCTGCCTAGAATCCCCCAGCCCCTCCCTGGGGCTCGAACTCAGAGATCTGCCTGCTTCTACCTCCCAAGTACTGGGAATAAAGGTGTGCACCCCCACCACCTGCCTTTTTTTTTCTTTTCAAAGAGTATTTTGGGGAAAAGCTATTTAGAAAGGGTCTAGTTACATAACACAGGCTGATCTGAAATTTGCAATCCTCCTGCCTCAGCTTCCCAAATACCAGGATTGCAGATATGAGTCACTATACTTGGCTCTAATGTTTAGCAGTTCTGGACCCATGTCATATTAGAGTTCTCATCGACCCCTACACAGGCTGCAATTCTCCATTATCAAATCCCTCTCAGAGAGGGTCTGTTTGTTGCCATCAGTGGGCCTGTATCAATTTATTATTGTCCCCTCATGACATAGTTTATGTTCCAGTTCACTCTTGATTTCTAATTCTGTGGGTTTGCACCAACAAGTAAAACAAATATTGACCATCGTAGGACCACACCAGGCAGGATACCTGCCCGAAACATCTCATGCTCTGCTGGTTTTCCGTCCCTCTCCACTGGTTCCCAATAACCAGGGATCATTTGTTGTTCTTGTTGCTTTGTGATGCTGGGGATGGAACCCAAGCCCTTGTGAATGCTAGGCAAACAGTCTACCACTGAGCCACACCCCAGGGAGAGAGCAGTGGGAGTCTGACCCAAGGGACAGCACCCAGATCCAGGAGACCCTCCTCTACTAGCTCAGTGGACAGGCTGTGGTATTTAAACCTGCTGAACTCCCCTAGCTACTTTGTATGTGTGTACATGTGTGTACTATGCATTTGTATGTGTACATACATGTTCATATGTTCAAGCACATGTGGGAGGACAGAGCATGGAGTCGAGGTCAGAGGCAGACTTTGAGTGTTTTCCTCAATCATCCTCCTTTTTTCCTTTTTTTTGTTCAGAAAGGGTCTCTCACTTAACCTGGATCTGCACTGGGGTAACGGGCCTTTTTTTTTTTTTTTTTTTTTTTTTTCCTGTGTTCAGGGCCTTGGGTCCCATGCTCGCACAGTAAGCACATCACTGACTGAGTCTTCTCTGCAGCTCATCCTCTGGTCCTGGTCCCTGTCTGACTATGCAGCCTGTGGTTCAGCACATGCTCCCCCTGGAACTGACTCCTTGAATGTCTCCTTAGTTCCTCTCCCCATTTCCTTGGTGCCCAGCCCAACCCAGCCCAGGCTGGCCTAGGGCGAAGAATCACGGGATGTTGTCGATCGTGGCCCTGGACAGAGGTGGGGGAAGTGAGACTCACTTGGATGGAGCTGGACATCACTGAGAGCTGCAGCAGCAGGTGGTCCAATGTGCCCTCGCCCAGTTCCCGGAGGTACAGTTGGTATTGCTGCTCCAGAGCTTCCGGGGCTGAAATGCCACTGTCTGAGGAAGCGAAGAGAGCAGCCGTCAGAATATAGTATAACACACCATCTCAGGCCGGGTGAAAACCACCATCATGTGCCAAAAAGGGCAACACCCTTCCTGGAATGTTTGAAGGAAAGGAACCACCTAGACAGAGTTTTTCTTCTCCAGTATATATATATTAATAATTATATATATATATTAGTTTTTCAAGACAGAGTTTCTCTGTAGCTTTCGAGTCTATCCTGGAACTAGCTCTTGTAGACCAGGCTGGCCTTGAACTCACAGAGATCCGCCTGCCTCTGCCTCCCTAGTGCTGGGATTAAAGGCGTGCACCACCACCGCCTGGTCTATACTGTCTTTTATGTTCCTATCCATTTTAGTTTACTTTTTTTTTTTTTGAGGCAGGGTTTCATGTTGTCCAGGCTAGCTTTGAACTCACTATGTAGCTGTGGATAACCTTGAATCCCTGATCTTCCTGCCAGTACCTGCCAAGTGCTGGGATTACAGGTATGAGCCACCATCCTTGGTTTATATAGTGCTGGGAATGGAACCCAGAGCCTCACGAATGCTAGGCAAGCACTCCACCAACCAGGCAGCATCCCCAGCTCTACTTTAATTTTTTTTTTAGATTTATTTATTATGTATACAACATTCTGCCTCTATGTATGCCCGCACACCAGAAGAGGGCGCCAGATCTCATTACAGATGGTTGAGCCACCATGTGGTTGCTGGGAATCGAACTCAGGACCTCTGGAAGAGCAGCCAGTGCTCTTAACCACTGAGCCATCTCTCCAGCCCCACTACTTTAATTTTTTATGATGAATTTTGTGTGTGTGATAATGAAAACAGAGTTCAGGGTCTTTTGGGGATGTGGTCTGGGTCTCACTGTGCAGAGCTGGTTGGCTTAGAACTAACTATGTAGATCAGGGTGACCTTGAACTCACAGAGATCTATAGGCCTCTGCCTACTGAGTGATGGAATTAAAAGCATACACTTTAGTATTTAGGCATCTCTGTACTGGCCTGCCCTTGGGCTCCTGACAGGGTATGTCCTCAGCTGCAGCCACTAAGAGCACCTCCCATCTCTTTCTTTTTCTCTCTCTTTCTCTGTCTGTCTGCTTCTCTCTCTCCCTTCATCTCTGCTTCTCTGCCTGTCTCTCTGTTTCTCCCTCCTCTCTGTGCCTCTCTCTTCTCTTCTGCTGCTCCTGTCCCCAGAGGCTGGTCTCCCCGTCCCATTCCTCATTTTACCTTCCCTTTCCCCTAATAAAAACCCCTCTACGTGAGTTCTGTCTCATGGCGTCTTTCTCTCGTGTGCTGCTTTTAAAATTACAACATACACTATCACACTTGGTAAATCCTGTATGTCAAACATGCTAAGCAAACACTCTACTATTGAGCTACACCCCAACTGAAGTTTAAAAGTCTTTTTCTGGCCAGGCAGTGGTGGTGCATACCTTTAATGCCAGCGCTCGGGAATGAGAGGCAGGCAGATCTCTGAGTTTGAGGCCAGCCTGACCCACAAAGTGAATTCAAGGACAGCCAGTGCTACATACAAAAACCCTATCTTGAAAACAAACAAACAAACAAACACATCTTTTTCTGTTGTGCTGACATGTTCCTTTCAATCATAAAATAACAGTATTGAGCTGGACATGTGGCTCAGTAGTGGGATGCTTGCCTGGCGCAGGTGATGCCCTTGGTTCCATCTCCAGCATCACCAAAACAGGAAAGGGAAGGAAAGAGGACGAGAAAGGATTGATAATGGCTCCAAAATATAAACAAATTTTTAATTGAAAGTTAAAGGCCAACTCCTGGTACGTATACCCAAAAGAACTGAAAAGAGGTGTAATGCATAAAGCAGAAGATGGCCAGGCAGTGATGGTGCACACCTTTAATCCCAGCACTCGGGAGGCAGAGGCAGGCGGATCTCTGAGTTCAAGGCCAGCCTGGTCTACAGAGTGAGTTCCAAAGCAGCCAGGGCTACACAGAGAAACCCTATTTCTATAAATTAAAAAAAAAAAAAGGAAAAAAAGAAAGCTGAATGTGAATGCTTTCCAAAGTGTTGTTCATAATAACCATAGACGGGGACACCATGAAAAGATGAGCTTAGACACGGGCTGTCCATGTGGTGGGATATGACTCAGCTACAAACAGGAATGACATTGTATCTGCTACGTGAATGAGTCTAAGAAATGTTATGCTAAGTGAAAGAAATCAGACACCAAAGATAATATGATTGAATTCACAGGAAATATCCCAAACAGAGGCAAGAGGATTCTGTATTAGCGAACAGCCTGAGTTACACAATGAGATCCAGTCTTAGAGAGAAAGAAAGGGCTGGAAAGATGACTGTGTAAGGAAAGTACTTTCTGCACAAGCATGAGGACCTGAGTTGGGTCCCTAGTGCCCACATGAAAGAGTATGGCATAGCAGTATGTGACTTTAACTCCAACGATGGGCAGACAGAGACAGGAAGATCCCTGTGCTGGCTGGTCAGCTAAGTTCGTCTATACAGTGAGTTCCAGGTTCAGTATGAGACCCTGTCTCAAGAAACAAGGTGGTATGTAGTACAAGAAGACATAGATGTTGGCCTCTGATCTCCACACATGCCCCCTATGTACATGTGCACACATACAATGCAAAACAAATCAAATATGTTTAAAAAATGAAGACAAGTTTGGGCATGGTGGCACAGCTTTAATCCTAGCACTTACGAGAAAGAGAACAGAGTTCTCTGTGACTTTAAAACCAATCTGGTCTATACAGCAAGTGCCAGCCAGAGCTACATGGTGAGACTCTATCTTAAAATAAATAAACAAATTAAAAAAAAAAAACCACTAGGGTATCTGAAGCAGGAGGGTTATAAGTTGGAAGACAGAATGAGTGAAACAATGTAACTCTGGGAAGGAAGAGAAGAAGAAAGAAAAGGTAGAGGAGAAAAAGAGAGAGGAAAAGGAGGGGGATGGGAAGGGTGGGAAGGATGGAGTAGGTACAGGGGGCCAGTCACAGTAAGCAGAATGGTGGCAGGCTAGTATCTGTGCTACACTCTTGGGGGACTATGTTTTCAGACAAAGGGTTTTTGTTTTTCTGTGGTGCTAGGAATTGAACTCAGGGCTTTAGCTACCAATAAGCTATGTCCCAACCCCTTCTATTTTGTGTGTGTGTGTGTGTGTGTGTGTGTGTGTGTGTGTGTGTGCAGTAAATAGAGGTCAGGGGACAACTCCAAGTGTCATTCTTCAGACACCATCCACCTTTTCCCTAGGACAAGGTCTCCCATTAGCCTGGAACTTTGCCAAGTAGGCTAACCTAGCTACCACCAGCTCCGGGGATTCACCTGTCCCCACTTCTCATCTGGCTGTGGATGGGATTATATGCATGCGCCACCACACTCGCCTTTTCAATGAGTTCTGGGCCTCAAACTCAAGTCCCCACACTTGCATAACAAACTGAGCCATTTCCCCAGCCCTCGGCCTGTGGTTTCTCTTTCTAGAACGCAGAATCAGTTGGTCCGAGCTGGCCTCACCCTGCATCAGCTGCCGCTGCCCCTGGATGACCTGCTCACACAGCATCCGGTGCTGGTGATAGCGCTGGATCACGAAGTCCTTCTGGCACAGCAGGTTCTTGCGGCACAAGTTGTCGGCCTGCAGCTCTGTGTTCTCCACCTCCAGCTCGTGGGCCCTGCACAGCAGCTGCAGCACCTCCCGCTGATCCTCACTGGTCACCTGCCTGGGGAGCAGCTTCTCCATCTGAGAGGCCTTCTGCTTGGCGTGGGCCAGGCGCTGCTCTAGTCCAGCCTATGGGAGACAAGGACAGCTCGGGGCAAGCACCGATGCCAGCTAGTCAACCTCATGAGATGTGTGGCCATGGATCCTAACGACGAGCCACCATGAGGGCGAATGCTGATGAGGCCCATTTGACAGGACTTAGAAGACACGTGTGGACAATAGTGCAAACAAGGTAGCCTCTGGCCGTGCCAATGAGAGACTCTGTTGATTAAGGCATCTGAGGTGGGAAAACCCACCTTAAACAGGGGACCCACCATTCCCTGGACTGGGGTCCTGGGTTGCTTAAGGAGAAAACGAGCTGAGCACCAGCATCCATCTCTCTGCTTCCTGACTGTGGGTGTCATGCAAGCAGCTGTCTCCTGATCCTGCCGCCATGCCTTCCCCGCCAGGAAGGGCTGTGTCCTTGAAATAAGCCCTAAAATAAACTTTTTCTTGACCAAGGAATTCTTTACTCTCAGAGTCACATAATACAGGAGATCTGGGGCTGGTAAGATGGTTCGGCAGTTAAGAGCACATAATGCTCTTACAGAGGATGTGAGTTCTGTCCCTATCATCCATACCGGGTGACTGAAACTTTAGTTCTAGGGGATCCGATGTCCTCTTTTGCTTGCCTCAGACACCTGCCCTCACATGCATATACCTCCACACACATATAAACACATAAATAAAAATAAAAATAAATACTTTCTAAAGAAAAAAAGGGGGACTTGGTAGGCAGGGTGTTGGCAACTTTACAGAAAATGCGGCCATTCTAGTAGCACACCACCCCCTGAGAAGCCTCTAATAAACTCATTTTATTCCTCAAACAGAACTTGGATGAGTCTCCTCTTCCCCCTGCCTCTTTTTTGCCAGCGTTACATGGCCCAGGCTAGCCGCAAACTCACTACGTAGCTGAAGATGACCTTGAACTCCTGATTCTCCTGCCTCCAGAGTGCTGGGATTACAGGTGTGCCCTACCAACAGTCCAGTTTAGACAGTACTGGGGATGGAACCTGGGGCTCTGTGCAGACTAGATAAGAGCTCTACCAACTAACCAAGCCACAGTCCCAGCTCTTGAATGAGTCACGGGCTGTTACTGCTGCTCCAGTTTGGGATCAACTGTTAACTTCCTATCTATCTACCCACCCCCTCTGCTCCTTCCTGTAGAAACCACAGAGGTCTCTTGGCCCCCTTGTCTACTCACTTCTCTTATCTCCTGAACCACCCCAGCACTTCTGCATGGGGCCATGTGTGATATGGAATGGCAGACCCCTCTCCTGGGAATTGACCGCCTTTTCAATACCAGAAACCAGAGCCACCCACCTCACACTGTGAAATGCCTCCATGGTTTTTACAAAGCTGTGGGTGACACTCTACGTCCTGATTCGATCAGTCAGCATGTGAGGGGACACAGGGAGAGCTCAGGCCCAGCTTGTAGGCCCCCTGAAATGCTCACCCTGTATAAAATGAGCTGGGAGCCCTTGAGATCCACCTACAGCCTGTAGCTCGGTTCTGCACACCCACCAGGCAAGGCTCCAGCTCTCTGGACATAGCTGTGGGTATATGGTTGTTTCTGTATGTGTCTGTATGTTCTGTATGCTCATCTGTGAGTGTGTGTGTGTACCTGACGGAGATGCCGATCACGCCTAGGAAACACCTTCCCAGTGATTGTATCCCTTCACGCAGAGCCTGCTCAGGTGACTCAGCAAAGAAACTATCACGCTGCTCAACTAACCTCACAAGGCCCCAGAGAGTCACATGGGGCTCAGGCTGCCTAGCATGCCCGGAGTTTTGGTCCCCAAGGGATGGGCAGATAACAGCAGGGGAAGAGGTGTTTTACCACCTTCCCTCTGATCACCTCCCTTCCTCCCAACTCCTCCCCAGTTCCTCCCCAAACAACCTCCCCTCAGTCCTCCCCAACTCCATTCCGACTTCTCTGAAGTCCTCTTCCATTCTGCTCCATACAGCCTCCTGAGTTCTCCTCAACACCTGAGCTGAGAAACAGCCCCTCCTCTGCCCACTCACACCTGTTCCAGTGGCTGTTGCAGCACTGACCACAAGTCACAACTGTGTCTCTTCCCTCAGCTCTGATCTGGGGGCACAGGACATGCAAGTTTTCCTTGAAGCCCCAGGGCTAGATACTTAAAACCTTGCTTTTTAATTGGTCGTTTATTGACTGACAGGCTCGCCACTGCAGGCTCCTGACTGACACCTCTGCAGGGTCCATCGTTTGTTGATATCTGAATTTGCCCTTGACATTCCTGTCACCTAGCTGAGCACATCACTGGCTTAGACAACAGCCATCTATCTTCCTTTTGTTGTTGTTGTTTTTCAAAACAGGGTTTCTCTGAGTAACAGCCCTAGCTGTCCCAGAACTCATTCTGTAGACCAGGCTTGCCTGGAACTCAGAGATCTGCCTGCCTCTGCCTCCCTAGTCTGAGTGCTGAGATTAAAGATGTATGCCACCACTGCCCAGCTATCTTTCTTATTTTTTAAAGATTTATTTGTTTATTACATATACAATGTTAGAGGAGGCCATGGGATCTCATTATAGACGGTTGTAAGCCAACATGTGGTTGCTGGGAACTGAACTCAGAACCTTTGGAAAAGCAGTCAATGCTCTTAACCTCTGAGCTATTTCTCCAGCCCCTCTTATTTTTAAAAGCTGTAGGAAATCTAATCATTAATTTGAAGTGAGGAGGCAGAAGCCTAGACTGGAGTGAGCAGGAGTAATAACACGAAGGGCCTCTTGCTTTGGTTACATAGCTTTTAAGAGAATTAAACAACGCCTGCTTTTAACAATTTGGCATCACTGAACACTTTTCCTACTTTCTGAGAACACATCCACCAGCATTTAGCTAATGAGCTTCCCAGTTCCTAGCATCACTAGCCTCCCCCCAAAGCTTCCTCAAGCAAGAGTTCTGTAATTTTCCTAGCCCGAGTTTACTCACTAGCCAGCTATTAAACAGCTCATTTTTTAAAAAGCTCATTTTTTTCTTTATTTTTTTGAGATATGTTTCTCTGTGCAGCCCTGGTTGTCCCGGAACTCATTCTGTAGATCAGGCTGGCCTTGAACTCAGAGATCTGCCTGCTTCCCTAGTGCTGGGTTTAAAGGTGCACCACCAACACCTATCTTTTTCTCAAAGGCGGTGTCTCACTAGACCACTCTGGTCAAAGATGAAGTATCCTCCTTCCTCTACTTCCTGATTACAGGTCTCTAGCACCTGTTGCTGGGGATGGAACCCTGGGCCTTGTGCTTCCTAAGCAAACCTCTACCAACTGAGCTATGTCCCAGCCCTAGACCAAGTCTCTTTGTCTGAGACTCAGGTGGCTGTGACCACATAGCTGCTGTGTTTCATGGGATGGGCAGGTACTCTCAAAGGGTTGCCAGGCTCAGACAAAAAGCACCATTGCCACGGCGGATCATCCCTCTCCCTCACCTTGAGGGCTGCGGTTTTCTGCTGTTCAGCCAGGAGCAGGTTCACCTCCTCTCTGGCCAGAGCCACCTCCGGGGGCTCTGAAGCCTCGACCTCCTCTCCGTCAGCATCCCCTGGCTCCTCGTCCTTCTCACTCTTGTCCGTGTTTGTGTGGGGGTGGGTCTTCTCTCGCTCCCAGCTGCAGCCAGGACACAGGTTATCAGGGATCAATCGTGCCTGAGCGGAGAGTTCTGCACCTCACACCCAGAGCTTTCCAGGCCTGCCAGCCTCCTCACAGGCATGGGAAAACAACGGAGCGAAATCAGGTCTCACTCATGATCTTCTCCACATATGACCACTCCAGCCCCACATATGACCCCTGACCTTACAGAGCCAGCCACAGCCACCTCCTGTGGAAACATGCTGTCCTCAGGAGACAACTATGTGACCAGGGACACTAGGAGCCTGTCTGGGCTCTGGTAGCAAGGGCAACACATTGAGCCTAACAGGATCCACGCAAATAGGGCAGAAAAGGAAGACTGAGGAAGCCTGGCAAGCAGGTACCTGGCCAGAAAGGGCAAGACACTGTGACTGCATTGGGTTTTGGTTTTGCTCTCCCCCCCCCAAAGACAGGGTTTCTAGGCTAGCCTCGAACCTGGAGATCCACCTGCCTCTGCCTCCCTGGTGCTGGGATTAAAAGCCTGCGCCACCACAGCACAGCTCCGACTGCACTGCTGAAGTTTAGAATGACTGTGATGTAAGCAGTGTTGTTCACATAATTGGAGAGAGAGGAGGAAGGTGAGCACGGTGACGACAATGACCATGACAAAGGGTGGTGATGTACAGTTGTCATTCCAGCGCCCGGGAGGTGGGAGTGAAGACTACAAATTCCAGGCCAGCCTGAGTTATATACAAGACCTTGTTCCAAACGAAGAGGGGAAGGGAAGGAGAAAGGGAGAGGAGAGGAGAAAGGGAGGGGTAGGGAAGGGAATGGAATTGAGAAGGGAAGGAGAGGAGGAGAAGAGGAGGGGAATTATGGGGAGAAGCCAGAGTAGAGGTGAAAAGAAGCAATGGTTTGAGTGTGACAGCGCTGTCTGAAGTCACCCCTAAGTGGGTGGCCATGTGTCCAGGTTTCTCCAGAACAACTGGAGGGATACCCACTGTCCCAGTGTAATGATTACGGGAGCCCCTTCGCCTCCAGAAGTCTGGTGTGGATAGTGGGCTATTTTCTGCTCGGGGTCACTCTGTCTTCAGATCAAGGACACATATGGGTAAGAGAACCGTGGGAGAGATTGTGTTAACATTTTTTGACTCCCTGGGCTGACTCTGGACCCCAACTGTAAGAGACCCAAGGGATCTAGAAGTGTTTCCTGCTTGGCCCAGTTTACCAATAGGATTGTAATGGGAGAGAAACAGAGACAGGACCTGCTTTCTTGAGGACCTGCTGATGGTCCTCAATGGCTTCCCTTCCCTTAGGAGATGTGCTGTGTCTATTAGCAGGGCACTCACTCTGCAATGGTCAGTAGGTGACGAGACATGTCTATGTGTAGCTCAATGTTGGTATTCTCCAGCTCCACCAGGCTGCGCCGCATCTCCATCTGCTCCTTGAAAGCCCCAATAAGCTGTGCCCGGATCTTGTTCATCTGTAGACGACTGTCCTCCTCTGCATCATGGGGGATTGTGACTGCAGGTAGGAAGAAGACTGTCTGGGCTGAACTCCATGCCCCCTCACAAGGATGAGCCATGGCCCATGGACATGTGTGGATGGAGGGAGGATGGGTGGGTGTGTAGGTGGGAGGTTGTGTAGATACGGTATGTGGATGGATGGGTAGTTAATTTTTTTGTTTTTTGTTTGTTTGTTTGTTTTTTGTTTTTCAAGAAAGAATTTCTCCATGTAGCTTTGGCTATTCTGGAACTCACTCCGTAGACCAGGCTGACCTCGAACTCACAAAGATTTGATTGCCTCTGCATCCCGACTGCTGGGATTAAAGGCATGCACCACCATCACCTGCCTTAGATGGGTAGGTAATTGATGGTGCATAAATTGATAAATGGATGGATTTTGGTGTGGACAGATGGATATGTATATGGATGGATGAGTAGGTAGGTGAGTAGCTGAATAGGTATGTGTGTATGTATGTATATTTGGGTGGATGGATGCATGGAAGTGTAGATGGATGGATAGATAAAGACGGCAGAGGGATGAATGAATGGGGGATGGGTGGGTAGATGAATGTGTATTTGGGTGGAGAGATGGATGGATGGGGACATAGGTGGGTGATTAAATGGGAGTGTGAGTGGATGGATGAATAGATGGAGGGATGGATATGAGGCTGGACGTATGTGTGTATGGAAAGATGGGTGGGTGGATTGATGGACAGATGGGGAGATAAATGGGTGGATGAACATGTATTTGGGTGGGCAGTTAGATGGATGGGGAAATGGTTGGGTGAGTGGATGGATGGCACATGGATGGACAAGTGGAAGGGTGGTAGATGGGTATATGTCATGGTCTTACTTCTCTTTGAAAACCTTAATTTTTGTCTAACTGATATATTACCAATTTAATACATATTTCATATTCCCCCAGCACTTTACTTTTTGCTAGTCCAAGAAGTGAAAGCTATTTCAGCTTACACCTGTGTTTCCTAAAGTATTTGAGACTTTTTGATATGTTTCCTGCCACTAAGAATTCTGTATGGCTGGCCAGATGGCTCCTAGGGTAAAGGTGCTTACAGCCAAGCCTCACAACCTAAGTTTAATTCCCAGAGCCCACATGGTAGGAGAAGTGAACCAATTCCTGCAAGTTGTCCACTTACCTACACACACACACATACACACACACACACAAACACACACAAATAATAAAATGAAAATAAAAGTAATTCTTCTGTGAATTGTCTATTAAATGTCTTGCTCACTCTTTTTTTATTTTTATTTTTTTTAAATTACTTATTTCATGTGCATTGGTGTGAAGGTGTCAGATTCCCTGGGACTGGAGTTACAGGCAGTTGTGAGCTGCCATGTGGATGCTGGAATTTGAATCTAGATCCTCTGGAAGAGGAGTCAGTGCTCTTAACTTCTGAGCCATCTCTCCAGCCCCATCTTGCTCACCCTTAATCATTGAGCTGCTTGCTTATTTCTATTGATTTTAGAAGTCCTCTGTAAATTACAGCAAAACCTATCTTCACAAAGAACACGTGTGTGGTATGTCTGCATATGTCTAATGGACTTGACTTTGGTATATATGTCCTTTTGGGGGTAGAGGGTTATGCGTGTATATGCTGTGTACATGTCGATGTGGATCTGTGTATATATGTATGCAGTCACGTATGCCCATGCCAGGCTAGAGGTCAATGTTGGGAATCTTTTGGAGTCTCTCCCCACCTTATGCTTTGAGACAGTGTCTCTCACTGTTCCTGCAGCCCATTAACTGGCTAGACTGGATAGCTATCAAGCTCCAGGAATCCTCCAGACTCTTCCCTTACCCATTGCTGGGGTTAGAGACACCCAGTGCTGCCTGGCTTTTTGTTTGTTTTATTTTTGTTTCTCTGTGTAACTGCCCTGGCTGCCCTGGAACTCACTCTATAGTCCAGTCTGGCCTCCAGCTCACAGAGATCCGCCTGCCTCTGCCTCCCAAGTGCTGGGATTAAAGGCGTGGCCACCACTGCCTGGCGATAGTGCCCATCTATAATCCTAGCGCTGAAGCACAGAAGAAACAAAGACAAGTGGATCCCTGGGGCACACTGGCCAGCCAGCATGGCTCAATTGCTAAGTTCTAAATCCAGAGAGAAACCCTGTGTCAAAAAATATTAAGGGGGCTGGAGAGATGTCTCAACATCTACGAGCACTGGCTGCTTTTCAGAGGACCCACATGGTGAATGACAACTATCTGCAATTTCAGTCCCAGGGATCTGTCACCCTCTTCTGGCCTCCTTGGGTACTGCAAACATATGGGGCATAGATATACATGCAGACAGAACACCCAATACACATAAAATAAACTAAGAAGTTTAAAGTCAATTAAAAAGTAAGAGCTTCAGAGGTTAAGAGCACTGGCTGCTCTTCCAGAGGTCCTGAGTTAAATTCCCAGCAACCACATGGAGGCTCAGAGCCATCTATGATGAAATCTGGTGCCCTCTTCTGGTGTGCAGGCATACATGCAGGTAGAATGCTGTATGCATAATAAATAAATAGATAAATAGATCTTTTTTTAAAAAGTAAGAGCCAGATGTGGAGGACAGGGCACACACATTTAATTCTAGCACTCAGGAGGCAGAGGCAGGAGCCAGTCTGGTCTACACAGTGAGTTCCAGAAGAATCAAGATTACATAGAATCTACCTTGTTTCAAAACAAAATGAAAAACAAACAAAAAACAAAGTCAAAACAGAACACAGTTGCTCTGAGCCACTTTAAAGTTATGTTGGGTCCACCTGCTGCTCTGGGGCCTGACTCAGCGAGGTCTAGATTTTCTTCTTCCTCTCCTTCTGTCTTTTCTCTCACAGGCTGGTCAGAGTCTGAGCTGCCTCTTCTGGTACTCTGGCTTCCTTACTCTTTCATGGAAGGCCCCCTCCCTCATTTTCCATGCAGCTGAATGTCAGCCACATGGCTAACCAGCACGCCTACATCTCAAGCTTCTACGTATGAATCTATGATAATTTTCTCCCTAAACTCAAAAGCAAAAAAACAAAACAAACAAACAAACAAAAAAAAAAAAAGGTAGAGAGTGAGGAAGATACTTAACATTGACCTTTGGCCTCCACACCAAAAAAGAAAATGAAATTTAAAAAAAAAAAAAAGAACATAAGCCGGATGTAGTGGCACATGGCTTTAATCCCAGCACTTGAGATGTGGAAGCAAGGGGATCTCTGTGAGTTCAAGGCCAGCCTGGTCTACAGAGTATGTTCTAGGAGAGCCAGAGCTACACGGAGAAACCCTGTCTCAAAAAAAAAAAAAGGACATAAACTAGTCTAGCCCCCATATCTTGTAGGCATGAAACTAGAGGCAGCCTGAGGCTCCCAGGGAAGCAAGAACAACAGCCCCTTACAGGGTCACTTGGTCACTGTGAATGTAGATAATCACAATGGCCAGGGCCAGGCACTTAGCCATGGGCCCATGGAATGTGGCTGTTGGACACAGGGCTCCAGGGAGGAGAGGGCCCTGAGCCGTCAGGGCCTGCTGCAGGCACAGCTGTACCCAGCTCTACCTTGTACATCCAGGACGCTGGGGTCGCTTTTCTTCTCCTTATCCTGCTTCTCAATCTTTGATTTGAGGTGCTCGATTTCCCTGCGCAGGTCAGAGATGACATCGGTGTACTGCGCGATGCGGTAGGAGACATTCAGCAGGTTGCGCTTGACCTGATGGTGAGGACAAATGCCCAAAGTCAGGCATGGCGAGAAGTGTCCTTAAGGACAGGTTTGAGAGGTGACGTGGTGGGTGTGGTGATTGGCTTGTCAACTGGACACAACTTACAATCACCCTGGGAAGAGAGCCTCCAAGAGGGATTAGCTACACTGGCCTGGGCATGTCTGAGGGGGACTGTCTTAATAAAGTTAATTGATGGTACCCACAATGGGCAGCACCATCCCCTATGTATGGGGGGGGGGGTCCTGATCTATATAAGAATGGAGAAACTGAGCAGAGCATAATCAGGCAAGCATTCATTTCTGCCTTTGCCTTGATTGTCCCCCGATATTAGACTGTAACTTAGAATTATGAGTCAAAATGAGCCTTTCTCATTTGGGGATTGCTTGTGTCTGGGTATTTTATCACAGCAACAGAAATAAAACAGGGATGGTGGACCCAACGCCATTGCTATATCATGTTATCTATGAACATGCTAGGCCACATCCTGGGATGCGTGTGGCCCGCGGCGGGACAGGTTGGACACCTGTCACAGAGGAGCATTGAGAACACAGGGCTTGGTGCATCCAACCAGACATAAAAGCAGAATCCTGTGTGACTAGTCTATGCGGCATCCAGAGAAGTCAGATTCTTGGAAGCAGAAAGCAGAGCGGTTGAGCCAGGGCCTGGGGAGAAGCTGGAGGTCTTTAATGGAGGCTGAGTTTTTGTTTGGTTTGGTGTGTAAGTTCTAAAGGTGGACAATCGTTCTGGTAGCACCACAGGGTGACTATACCAATGCTACCATGCTGCGGACTCTCAGTGATGAAAATAGAAATTTGGGTGGCCATAGGGATGACACAGTGGTAAAGGCGATTGCTACCAAGCCTGTCAGCCCAGAGCCTCCATGGTGGACAGGGAAGAGCGCTGACTCCCACAGGTTACCCTCTGACAGCCATATGCTTGCCATGACATGCATATATGCACACACTAAATAAAAACGAAATAAAGAAATTACTAAATGAAGCCTGGTGGTGGTGGTGCACATCTTTAATCCCAACACTTGGGAGGCAGAGGCAGTCAGATCTCTCTGAGTTCCAGGACATCCAGGGCTACACAGAGAAACAATACCAAGAAAAACCAAAATGAAAAAATTTGTTCCATGTATATCTTATCATAATAAGAGATTTCAAGTAATCCACCAATCCACCAGGTTTTTTTTTTTTTTAGAAATCTTCCCACCGGTAACTATTGCTACCACTGATTGTGGGGGAGGGGGAGATTCATGCTCACATGGGTGTACATGTGTGTGCTCATGTGTGTACAGGTCAGAAATCAACTTCAGGTGTCATTCTGCAGGCTCCATCTACCTTATTTTTAAATTTTAATTACTTACCGTGTATACCTGACTGACCTGAGTCTCCCTGGCCTTGAACTCACAGTGATCCACATGCCTCTGCCTCCTGAATGCTGACATAAAGGTCTGCAGTATGATGCCCAGCTCACCTTGTTCTTTTGAGGTGGGGTCTCTTTTTTTTTTTGGTTTTTTTTTTTTTTTTTTGAGACAGGGTTTCTCTGTAGCTTTGGAGCCTGTCCCGGAGCTAGCTCTAGTAGACCAGGCTAGCCTCGAACTCACAGAGATCTGCCTGTCTCTGCCTCCTGAGTGCTGGGATTAAAGGCGTGCGTCACCACCGCCCGGCAAGGTGGGGTCTCTTGATGGTCTGGAGTTTGACAAAGAGGCTAGGTTGGCTGGCCAGCCAGCCTCGGGGATCTGCTATGTTCTTTCCAGCACAAGAATTATAGGTGAGCATTGCCCCATCTGAGTTTGTTTGTTTGTTGTTGCTGTTGTTGTTTTTTTAACATGGGTCTAGGGACTGAAGTCAGGCCATCTTTCCTGTTCCCTTACCCTTGTTTTGATGTTCTTCGCCCTATACGCATAGAGCAGTGTGGTTCTTGATTCCTCAAAACTGGTGCTGGCTGGGCTGATGTGAGCAATCATCACTGTACGGCTGTTGCCTCCCAGGGCATCCTGCTCAGTGAGAATCACAGAACTGGGTTGATGGGAGCCATCAGAGGTCTGGGATCAGGGCCGGTGATGCTGGGGACCAGAGTGAGGCTAGTGCCTAGGAAGGATACCCCCAGGATAAGTGTATCGTACTCCAGCCCCCCCTTCTGACTGCTGCTTTGATGAAAGCAGTTTAGACCCAGAGGGCAGATGTAGGGGCATTTATTTACTGCTTGCTTACTTATCTAGGCAGCATCAAGCTCAATATAAAGAAAAGTTTTTATAGATTACAGCTACCCACAATGGGATCGGTATCATGGGAAGTAGTGAGCTCCCTGTTACTAGGGGCATGTGAGCAAGGATAGACCACACTCAGGAGAGTAATGGAGAGTCAGGCAGTGGCCACGTACTCAGACTTCTACAGAGTGATGTCTTCAGGGTTCTAGGCCTCTGTGCTGGCAGTTAATTTCTGGAAGATACTGTCAGCTTTAGCGGCGTCCCCAACCCCCAGCTGGGGCACCTACCTTCAGCAGGCGCGTGAGTTTGCTATCACGGAAGTTCACATACTGAGCTCGGCTGCCACCCTTCTCGCTGAGGGCATTGATGCAGTTGCCTAGCGCCAGCAGTGAGCGGTTGATGTGCGCACCCTCTTTCATCCTCTTGCCTCGGTTCTGGGTCTGAGCAGAGAGGCCAGGCTGAACATGGACTGAGCCCCTTCCTACTGATATCTTCCCTTCCCCATCCCCAGGGAGAGGACTCAAGCCCAAAGGGGTGGGGACTGGCCTTGCCTGCCCTGGTACTGAGGCTCATAAGTCCTAAGGACTGGAAACCCCTAGATAGGACATCACTAGTAGAGTATTAAGCATTCATTCTCAGATATAGAGCTGATTGACATGGGAAAGCTAACTGAAATAAACAGATTGGAACTCAGACAACACTGCTTATAACAAAATGCAAGTGCAGGTGTTTTGTCTAGGAAGTACCCTACCTCCAACCCAGAGACTTACCCTATGCTCTACCAGTCCCCCTGCTGGCTTTCTGAGAGTCCACGGCCCCAGCGCCTGATCTTCCCAATGCAGCCCCACTTATTTCCTCTAATGCACAGGCTCTATAGCAGTCCCCTGCCTCCACACATGAGCAGGGTTGTTTTACCCGCTGACCCATAAGATGCAAGCTCTGGGAAATCACACCTGTCCCTTTGGGTCATGCGTCTGGGTGCCTGCCGGCAGCTGGCATAGTGAGTGTTCAATGGCATGAGCTAAATGAGCAGGTGAAGATGTGTGCAGACGCCAGCAAACACATCTGAGCCCAGCATTCACATGGTGGCTCACCATCGTCTGTCACTCTAGTTCCAGGGAATCAGACATCCTCTTCTGGCCTTCACAGTACCAGGCACACAAGTGGTGCATGGACATAGATTGGATTTAATGTTGCTGGTCTTGAACTCACTATGAAGCTGAGATGGCCTTGAACTTCTGATTCTTCTACCTCTACCTCTGGATTACATACACGCACTACTATACTTGTTTTACACAGTGCTGATGACAAAACCCGAGGCTTCATGTGCGCTAGGCAAGCACTCCGCCACCCAAGTTACATTCCTAGCCCCTTCTTTTTGTTTTCAGAGTCTTACTATGTCATCCAGGCAAGCTTGAAACTCATGGTCCTCCTACCTCTGCCTGTCAAGCAGTGGGATGACAGGCATGTACCACTGCAACTGGCTCCAAGTCTGTATTGTGAAGCAGGCACAGTGCTGGACTTGAACTTGGCCAAGGAGGGCTATGGCTATGGAGATTACAAGCATCATTGCCTGGTGTGTGTATTAGAGGGGCAAGGAAATGCTGCCTACTGGTAACATTGGATCTGCAAAGGCCTAAATTGACTCCTTTTCTAGCCCAGCCCTGAGCTGGGTCCCTGGCCTGAAGGAACGCCTGAAACACAGGGTAGCATCCAGGAAGCACAAAAGCAAAACCAAGGGACCCACAGCTAGGAAGAGACCGTGGCAGTGCAGCCTTTCCCGCCAGGGTCCCTGTGCACCTACCCACCTGCCCACAGCGTGGAACTCCAAATGTTTTTTCTTGTATTCCAACCCAACTCCTCAGGACCTGTCTGGGCTCAGCCCTAAGACTCCTGCCAAAGCCTCTACAGACTGTGAAAGCCCAGGCCTCCCTGGACACTGCTACCTGATGACACGTGTCGCCCCAACATGTGGGGCTCACCTTCAGAAGGTGCAGGATGAGCTGCCTGCCACAAGGAAGACCCTCTGAAAGCATTGGCTCCCTGCCTTCCTCACTAAATGCTTGCAGGATTCATTACCAAAGACTCTGCCACCTCTTCTGGGTCCAACACTGTTCTGGGTGCCAGAGAACATTTAAACAAGGGCAGGCAAGGTCCCGTTCAGACTGAGAATGACAGACCCCAGGGTGAAAGACAGTAAGGACATCTGAAAGTGGGTGCATCTCAGAGGGGCAGTACCTGGGCTGCACGCTCCGCACCTGCCAGGTCCACCATGAAGAGCCTCCCGAGGCGCACCTCCTCTGCCAGGTCGCCACCTCGGCTTTTCTGGTGCACAGTGACCTGCAGTACGGCATGGGAGCGGGATGAAGTCTTGTTGGTAGCTGTGGGCTCCTGTGTGCGCTGCCGGTTGCCTTTGGTGAGTAGTTGCATGATCTGAGGGCAGGAGAGAAAGGCAAGCCATAGACCTGAGTGGGCACACAGTCCTTCTAGAAAGACCCAAGAAAAAGGGGAAGGGGGACTCTGGGGCTCAGACTCTTACAACAGCAATGTCTAGTTTGTGGCATGAAGTGATTAATCAGTTAAGTAAATTAGTGGAATTGAAGATTCTTGATGTGCACCCCATCTGCCCTTTCTCTATCTGTGACAGACATCACTAATGGATAATCTCTGCCCCCCCCC
>PVIU01028402.1:0-19006 GCA_004026605.1 Ondatra zibethicus | reverse complement strand
AAAAAAAAAAAAAAAGAACACAAACATCCTTGTCAATTACAGACCACAAGGAAGTTCCCCTGTGGGTCAGTGGGCAGCTAGATCACAACAATCTCTTTAGGCCACCTGGATCTCTGGTTAAGCACCACTTAATGGGGGTGGTGGGTTTCAAGCTGCTGCTGCTGCGGCCCAGGCAGTGGCCCCGGCCCGGACTGTTAGAGCCTGGACTCTCGGCCACTGCCGACATGGTTTGACCAGGCCAAGTTCAGGGTGTTTGTGCACTGAGGGGTGTTCTCGGTGCCCATCTAGGGCAGCAAGTGGTTCTAGTGGTGCTGGCAGGGCGAGCGGATGCCGGCCTATGAGTGCTTCATGAAAAAAAAAAAAAACTACTACCTGCCCAGCTTCAGCTACGTGTGGACTTCGGACCGCAGTTCCCAGTGCGCTTCTTCCAGCCGGACCAGTGGGCCGAACTCTTTCATGCGGCCGGGGCCAAGTATGTGTCCTGGCCACAAAGCATCACCAAGGTTTCACAAACTGGCCAAGCTGGAACTCCAAGGACGTGGGGCCCCTTCAGGATTTGGGCGGTGAGTTGGAAGGTGCTGTTCGGAAGAGGAACATACGCTACGACCCGGAGTGGTTTTATCCATTCTACCTACTCGACAAGAAAACATGGTTTCCAAACAACGCCAGAGCTGTACGACCTTGTTAACAGGACCAGGTGATAGTGAATGACCCGTGGGGTCAGAACTGCTCCTGTCACCATGGAGGATACTACAACTGTCAGGATAAATACACACCACAAACCGCAAGTGGGAGATAGATGTGCACTAGCATGGGCAGGGCATCCTGGGGCTATCGACGTGACGTAGCCATGTCTACCATTGCCAACGAGAGCGAAATCATTGAGGAATTGGTTCAGGCAGTAAGTTTGGGAGGCAACTATCTTCTCAACACTGGACCAACTAAAGATGGACTGATTATTCCCATCTTTCATGAAAGGCTTCTTGCTGTTGGCAAGTGGCTGCAGATCAACGGGGAGGCCATCTATGCCTCCCAGTCCTGGAGCGTGCAGTCTGGGAAGAACAGACAGTTGTGTGGTACACCCCTAAAGCCTCAACTGTTTATGCTACCTTTCTGTACTGCCAGAAAATGGAATCATAAGCCCCAAATCCCCCGAAATGACCTTGGCCACAAAGACAACAACGCTAGGAATGGAAGGATATTTGACCTGTACCCAAGATCCCCAGGGCATTCTCATTTCTCTGCCCCTATTGCCACCTACCGCTCTCCCAGTGGAGTTCGCCTGCCGGGACTCTAAAGCATGGGGCATGAAGTGATTGTTGGAGTTCCAGGGCAAACCACCCAGCGCGCTGCTCTGCCTTTCTCTTACGGGACCAGCAGTGCAATAAGGTAGCCTCCCTCCTCCACCCAGTGATGGCTTTTTCAGCCCATTTTAATCAATGGAAACCTAGACCACTGAATGAGTGGATCCATTGCTGGTAGCTCTGGTGAGCAGAAAGGCCTGGACAGCTCAGCTGAGTTCACAGGTTCCTTCCCTGGGGTGAAATCTCCCTTTCTGATGACGAGCCAAGTCACCTGATAATGAGCCAAGTCACCTGTTGCCTGTGGGACCAGGTAAAAGAGGTCTGGCAAACCCAGCCCCTGTGCCTTGTATTGGTTGTCACTAATCCCAAAGGGATTAAGCTGGTCCTGAAGGGTTCACCAGGCTGCCAAGGTCAACTCTCTGGAAGTTTGTGAAGCAAGCCAAAACTCTGGCATTGAGCATGTCTGCAGAGATACCGATGAAGGAGTGTGATTCTGCCTTGCCTTTTTAAAAAGATGGAAGTAAATTTGTATGTCAGTTATTTCTACCAAAAAAAAATTAAAAAAGAACCACTTAATGAGGGTGACTGTGTTAATTAGATTTTTGTCCACTTGACACAAGTAGGGTCATCTGGGAAGTGGGAGCCTCAATTGAGAAAATGCCTCCACCAGATTGGCCTCTAGGCAAGTCTTCCAGGACATTTTCTTGAATAATAATTGATGTGGGGGTCCAACCTATTATGGGAGGTGCCACCACTGAGCAGGTGGCCGTGGGTTGTATAAAAAAGCAAACTGAGCTGGGGGGTGGTGGTGCATGCCTTTAATCCCAGCACTCGGGAGGCAGAGGCAGGCAGATCTCTGTGAGTTTGAGGCCAGCCTGGTCTACAGAGCTAGTTCCAGGACAGGCTCCAAGGCTACAGAGAAACCCTGTCTCGAAAAACCAAACAAAAATTAATTAATTAAATAAATAAATAGAAGCAAACTGAGCAAGCCATAAAGAGCAAGCCAGTAAGCAGAGTTCCTCCATGACCTCTGCTCCAGTTCCTACCTTCAGGTTCCTGCTAGAGTTCCTGCAAGGCAGATAAATCCTTTCTTCCCCAAGCTGATTTTGGTCATGGTGTCTATTACAGCAATAGAGGGCAAACTAGGACAATAACCAACCAGGGTGTCCCTGGATTAGCAAGCAGGTAGCCGTTTCTTCTCTGAGCACTAATAGGGCAGGGCAAGGAGAAGACATAGTCTTAGTTGGAAATAGAGAGGGCCGCAGGCCCGGGACAGGGCCCATATGACAAGAGCAGTGGTCACAGGCACGCAGCTTCTCATGGGGACACTCCAATTTCATCTCCTTCCCACTTATTTTATCTCCTTCATGTGTTTTATCCAAGTATCCAGGGAGTGAGAGAGTCTTTGCCAAGGACCAAGGATTTGTGCACAGCGCAGGGGAGAGTAGGACAAGCAAGGAAAGCCCAGTGGTGAGCCCAGCAGGGCTGGTGGTGAAGAAAGGGCTGGAGGGAAAAAAACAGAAATGGGTTCAGGGTTCCTTGGGGGGACTCCATGGCTTCTCCAACACCAGCAGTGAATGAATGCTGAGCGATTAGAGGACAGCGCCACCTTCAGACTGGAGAAGGGCAATGTTGAATCTTGTTCCATGTTCATGTTTGTGTTTTGTTGTTTACGTTATTTATTACATTGACTCCATCTATCTATTATGTGTGTGTTCTGTTGCTCTTCTTTTTTTTTTTTTTGGTTTTTCGAGACAGGGTTTCTCTGTAGCTTTGGAGCCTGACCTGGAACTCGCTCTGTAGACCAGGCTGGCCAGGAACTCACAGAGATCCGCAGGCCTCTGCCTCCCTGAGTGCTGGGATTAAAGGCGTGCACCACCACCGCCCAGCTCTGTTGCTCTTCTTTGGATTTTTTTTTTTTTTTCTGGTTTCTCTGTAACTTTGGAGCCTGTCCTGGAACTAGCTCTTGTAGACCAGGCTGGTCTCAAACTCACAAAGATCTGCCTGCCTCTGCCTCGCTTCCCAAGTGCTGGGATTAAAGGCATGTGCTACCACTGCCCGGCTTCTTCTTTGTATTTTTAATTAGCTACCTTTATTTATCTTGTATGCGTGTTGTTGGGGTTTTTGTTTGTTTTATTTTGATTTTGTCTTAAGACAAGGAATCACTAAGTAACCCTGGCTGGCCTGGAACTTGCTATGTAGACCAGGCTGTCCTTGAACTCATGGAGATCTGCCTAAGTCCCTAAGTCCGCTGGCATGTGCCATCAGGCCCAGCCAGTTTTTGCTTTATTGTTTTATTTAGTTTATTATTTTAGGTATATGGATATTTTGACTTTTTGAATGTCTATGAGTCACATATGCAGAGGTCAAAAGAGGGCATCGGGTCCTTGGGAACTGGAGTTACAGAAGGTTGTGAGCCACCATGTGGGTACAAGAGATCAAACCCAGGTACTCTGGAAGAGCAGCCAGTGCTCTTGCCTGCCAAGCCATCTCTCCAGCCACCAGATGTTGGTTGTTTTGTTTTGAAATAGTCTCACTCTGTAACCCAGGCTGGTCTCCAACTCATGGCAATCCTGCAAACCTCCTGCCTCAGTCTCTTCGGTGCTGCAGCTGTAGGTATGTCCCTTACACCATTACGCACAGCTCCAAGTCACTTCTGAACATGACATTTGAGAAGTCTATGGGACATGCAAGTGGGTGTGTTCAGTTGGGTGCTGGAGAGAGTTCTGTGTTGTGTGGCAGCCAGGAGACCCCAGAAAGCAGAGGCATCGTAGTCAGCTTCCCACAGGCTCTGCCCTTCTTCCCACTAGAAATAGGAGAGGGAAGTTGCCAAGAACCACAGAGGAAGAAAGAGGATGAGGAAGAGGAAGTGGTGGTGTGAAGGGATCTCACCTCTTTTGGTTTGTATTTCTCATCTCCTCCCCAGAGTGGTTTCCAGGACAGAGAAGTAAAACTGAGGAGTGAGGCCTGAGTCTACAGCACAGACAGTCCCCAGACAAGAGGCTGCAGGACGGCCTGTGCCGCCTGGAAGGTGTCAGGCGTTGGGCGATGGGAGAATAAGGCTGTCCTGTGCTCTGACCCTAGTGCTACTAGAACCTGGCAGGGCCCTGCAGTGACAAAGCTTGGGGATGGGGAAGCAGGCAGATGGCCCTGGGACAACCCCTGTGCTGAGGTGCTAATGGCTACCTCCTAGGTGCCGGGTGCCATGGGTCAAGTGGTCGGACAGGTTTAACAAGACAGCTGGATCTGTGACAGGCAGACAATCTAGATCCCAAATACAAATAAGCATCTGTGGACTGTTAGTAAGGATACTGATGATGACCACAGTAACAATACTGATGCTTGGAGAAGGAGGCTGCTCGTTCTTTCCCGGCTGTCCAGACCTGACATAACCACACGGAAACTATATTAATTGCAATACTGGTTGGCCAATAACTTAAGTGTATTTCTAGCTAGCTCTTACATCTTAATCCATTTCTATTATTTCAGATTTTACCACAAGGCTCGTGGTTTACAGGTAAGGTTACGGGGATCTGCCTCCTGCAGTGGCTCCCTGACTCCGTCTACTCTTCTCTCTACATCTCTGTTTGGATTTCCCACCTGGCTTTACACTGTTAAGCCATTGGCTGAAAGCAGCTTCTTTATTAACCAATGGCATGTTCGCAGTATACAGAGGGGAATCCCACATCAGATATTGACCACAGTAACGATACTGATGATGACCACAATACCCCCGCCCCGGCTGATGATGACCACAGAGCCCACCCCTCCCCCTTGCTGAAGAGCCTTCTTAGTGTGAGGACATCTGCAGGACATTTTAATTAAATCTGACTTCATCTGAATACCAAAAGTACTGCCATCTGAGAAGCAGCTACAGTGACATTTCTCTCACTAGCCGCCAGCTGATGGAGTGGCAGAGAATAGTCCATGGCTTTGCCTGACGTCTGAATTTAGGGCTTCCCAGTTTCAAGGTTATTAAGCAATCCACTTCTCACCCAGTTGGCTGGCCCCCCTTCCTGCCATCTCCTTCTCTGTGTAGCTTTGCTAAACTGTCCTTCTCCTTCCTCCTCCCTGTGACCTCCCTCTGTTCCTTCTCCCTATCAATGTAAAGTGGCCTTCACTTTGTAACCTTTGTTGTTGTTTATCTTTGAGACCCAGTCACAAAGCCCAGGCTGGCCTTGAATTTACTATGCTTCTGGGGATGACTTTGAATTTTTTTTCTCCTTCAGACAGTCCTTTTTCCAACCACAGAGGTCACAGGAGTGTGCCACCACACCCGGTTTGAAACACTTATATATTGTTCCCATTAATGAAAAACAATAGAATGAAATCACTTTGCTTTTTTAAAAAATGTGTGTGTGTGTCAGTACATGTGTAAGTGCGCATGTATGAGCCTGTGTGTATGCATATAGGTATATGTATCTGGTTAAGGTGCATGTGCCTCTTTTTGGGGTGTGTGCAGAGCCAGAAGAGGGGATATGAGACCACTCCAAGCTGGAGGTACAGGCATTTGAGGGACATCAGGTTGTTATGTGAATGCTAGGATCTGAATTCCAGTCCTCGGGATTGAGCAGCAAACACTCAACCACTCAGCCATCACTCCAGTTCTTTATTTAATGTATTTTTTTTAAAAAAAAGATTTATTTGGCCAGGCAGTGGAGGCACATGCTTCAATTACAGCACTCAGGAGGCAGAGGCAGGCGAATCTCTGCTCAAGGCTTCCTCTTCGGGAAAACAAATGATGGATGAATGAAGGGAGATGCAGAGGAGTGCCTGGGAGATTGGGGGATGCTGGAAGGCAGGATTAATTAGGAGGCCCCCTGTGACTTCTGAGGAATTGGGACTGCAGTCATGTTGAGAGGCCACATCCTAGGTCCAGGCCACAGGTATCCGTCGAGGTAAAGCTTAAGGACTGGATCCCGTCTTCCAGCTGCGCTGCCTGGTTAAGGACTGGATCCCGTCTTCAAGCTGCGCTGCCTGGTTAAGGACTGGATCCCATCTTCAAGCTGGGCTGCCTGGTTAAGGACTGGATCCCGTCTTCCAGCTGGGCTGCCTGGTTAAGGACTGGATCCCGTCTTCCAGCTGCACTGCCTGGTTAAGGACTGGATCCCGTCTTCCAGCTGGGCTGCCTGGTTAAGGACTGGATCCCGTCTTCCAGCTGGGCTGCCTGGTTAAGGATGTGAGCATCAAGTGCCTGGAGGAGATCTACCTATTCTCCCTGTCCATCAAGGAATCCAAGATTATTAACTTTGTCTTGGGCACATCCTTAAAGAAGATCATACGAGTGCAGAAGCAGACTTGGGCTGGCCAGAGGAGCAGATTCAAGGTTTTGTCACTATTGGGGACTACAGTGGTCATGTAAGGGCCCATCATCTTGGCCAACATTTCCACTGCTCCTGTATGGAGAGGATACTGGAGGAGCAAGATTGGCAAGCCTCTACTCTTCCATGCGAGGTGACAGGCTGCTGTGGCTCTGTGTTGGTACGTCTGATCCCTGTCCCTGGAGGCACTGGCATCTTTTGTGTTATTGTGCCCAAGAAGCTACTGATGATGACCGGGATTGATGACTGCTACACATCAGCCAGGGGCTGCACTGCCTCCCTGGGCAGCTTTGCCGAGGCCACCTTTGATGCCATATCTAAAAGGCCTACGACTACCTGACCCCTGGAAAGAGACTGTGTTCACCAAGTCTCTTTTTCAGGAATTCTCTCTGCTCAGAGGACCCAGGATCCAGCTGTGGCCACCATGTAAGGACTTTATGCAAGAAAAATAAAGTGAATTAAGTCTTTTTTTTTAAAGAAGATTTATTTGTTTTATGTGTATGTGTGCTTTGTGTGTATACCAGAAGAGGGCTTCAGAAAATTGTGACCTGAACTTAAGCTGTGGTGGGTTCTGGGAATTGAACTTAAGACTTCTAGTTAAACAGTCAGTATTCCTATCCGAGCCAGTCCCCGATTTACCGATTTAATGTTTTTTGGTTTTGGTTTTTTGAGACAGGGTTTTTCTGTAGCTTTGGAGCCTGTCCTGGAACTAGTTCTCGTAGACCAGGCTGGCCTCGGACTCACAGAGATCTGCCTGCCTCTGCCTCCCAAGAGCTAGGATTAAATGTGTGTGCCACTACCGCCTGGCAGTCTTTTGTTTCATTTTTTAAGAAAGATTTATTTTTGGCTCCCAGTTCAAGGGTACAGTCTATAATGGCAGAAGTCTTGGTGGCAGGACCGTGAGACAGCCATTCACATCATAGCCACAGTCACGAAGCAGGCGGTGAAGTACGTCATTTCCCTTTTTTTTTTTTAATGTATAGCCCAGGCTGGCCTCAAACTCATTATTCTCCTACCTCTGCCTCCTTCAGCAAATCCTACCAGCGTGCGCCACCACAACCAGCAGTCACTTCCCTTTAATAACTGCCCTTTTCCCCCTGGATGATTCAGTGGTTCTCAACATGGGTTCCCTAGTCGTCATCAAGGAGCACAGCAGGTTGCTTCTGGCCAGTGTCGCAAGCCTTTGTTATCTTAGGGATATTAGACATCTCCCTCAGAAGCCCCCAGGGAATAACAAAGGGCTTGGATTCCGGGTCAGCTGACAGGCACTGCCCCCTCCCTTCCTGTGTCCACTTCCTCTGGCCTAGGCAGACTGCTGACTCCGCATGGAGAGGCGTGCAGGAAGCAGAGCAGAGCAGCTCCCCTCCTTCTGTGAACACTGCATTGGGTTCCATGACTCCTGCAGTGAAATACAAGCAGGCTATTTAAAGTCCTTTTTTGTTCTTGGTCTTGGTCCAAAAGACCCAGCTCCTGTTGACCTGTCCACTTCCAGGTACAGGCCACACAGGCACACAAGACAATCTCCGTACCCCTTGCTGGACTGTCGGCTTTCGCCCTATGACACCGTCTGGGTGTCCCCACCTCAGGCATCTTCCTTTTCATATTGGCTAATAGGTTTTGTTTATTTTTGAGATGTTCTCATCAGAGTCAAGGTTAGCCTGGAACTCACTAGCTAGTCTAGACTGGCCTCCAACTCCCAACTCAAGACAAACCTGCCTAGGCCTCCTGGGTGCTGGGATTACAGGCGTGAACCACCAGGCCTGGCTTCTCTCAGTTCTTACTAACACCTGCTCTGCAAAAACTTTCTCACGCCTGGCAGTGAAATTAGCTACTCTTGAGCTGGGACGCATCGTGCCTTCCTCTGGTCGATCTCAACAGGGTCTGTTCTTTATTTCTTTCATTTTCCAAATTTAAATTTACTTATTTATTTTCTTGTTTGTTGGAGATAAGGTCTCACGGTATAGCTCTGGCTGTCCTGGAACCTGCTATGTAGATCAAGCTAGTCTCGAACTCAGCGATCCATCTGCCTCTGCCTCCCAAGTGCTGGGATTAAAGGTGTGCGCCACCACATTAGGTGACTGTTTTTTAATTACATTCATTGTATGTGTGGTCCAAGTGGCATAGTGCTCTTGTGGAGGTCAACGAATGTCATGCAGGAGTTGTTTCTCTTTCCTTACACCATGTGAGTTCTGGGAATCTAAGTCAGGTCATTGGGCTTGGCAACAGCGATGAGTCAAGAGCCTGTTTTTTTTTTTTCATTCACTCAGAGTCGGCTTGCTATACATCTCAAGTGCATCTCCCCCACCAGCCTCAAGCTGAAGTCTTCTCTCTAGCACTCATTCATGGCGAGTGCTGAGCATAGTTCCCGGGATCCTGTGATTGCTGAGTTGAAATCTGAGAAGAGCAAGCTCTGACTCTCATAGGTACTTTTCCAATAATGGAATCTAATGGCTGGTCTCTCTCACAGCCACTTGGCCTCTGTATTAACCTGCAAGTGTCTTGAGACTTGATTCCTGTCTAGATACCCTTTATTCCAGAAAGCCTTTTGGGTTTGTCATCCCTCCAGTGACAAGAGGATGCCCACATACCTGCATCAATGCATCGTAGAACCCCTGCATCATATCGAGCCACACAGCTAGGAAGTAGAACAGTGACGACTTGAGTCCAGGCCATCTGGCTCTAGGACCCGGACATCTCCACCTACACAATATGAATATGCACACGCACACCCCACACACATTCACAACTCCCCCGTACACACACACTCTGAAGAGAAATAACAATAAACAACAACAGCAAAATGCCATTGATGATGCGTATTTACTGAGTGAAGAGAATTGGGACCAATGGCCAAGTAGCCTGGGCATGTCCTGGACCCCAGATCATCTTTCCCACAGGAGACTGAGTCCCACACCAGCCCACAGAGCAAAGCCAAACTCTGTACTAAGAAAGTGTTCTTGGCGAATCGAATAACATTCTAATAAAGGCTTCTTGTTCTCCTCTCCCTGAGAAGCCACCACATTTCCTGTCATATCACGAGAAGGTCCTGGGAATGGTTAACATGGCTTTGCTGAATGACTAACCTCAGGGGTCTGCTTCAGAAACAAAGACCTTAAAGAACCAGGCCTCTGCCAAACCTCTCAGAGAGGGAGGGTCACCCCTTCCTTTCTTGTGGGCACAAGAGAAGGCTCAAAACCATAACATATGTGCATTTTTTAAGATTTATTTTTTTTCGCTTTTATTTCTATGTATGTATATCTGTGCCTGTGTGGAAACCAGGAAAAGTTTCAGGAGGCATCCAGTGTGGGAGAGTTTGAGTCCTCTGAAGAGTATCTGGGGCTCTCCTGCGCTGGGCCCTCTTTGCAGTCCCGTGCACACCATTCTTGACTCAGTAACTTTAAGAGGGTGATCCCAACAACTTTCCCATACAACTCTTTAGAGCTGCACAGAATAACCAGGCACAGTGGTGTGGTGCTTGTAATCCTAATACTTGGGAGGCAGAGGCGGGAGAGTCAGGATTCAAGGTCATCCTTGGCTAATTAGTGAGTTTGAAGTCAGTCTGAGCTACCAAGACCCTGTCTTAATAAAACAAAAGAGGAAAACCTCATACATGAAGCATTCTACTTTTTTTTTTTTAAATAACACACACAGCACATAAGAATAAATACTGAGCCGGGTGGTGGTGGCGCACACCTTTAATTCCAGCATTCGGGAGGCAGAGGCAGGCAGATCTCTGTGAGTTTGAGGCTAACCTGGTCTATAAGAACTAGTTCCAGGACAGGCTCCAAAGCTCCAAAGCTCCAGAGGCAACCCTGTCTCAAATATCAAAAAAAAAAAAAAAAATACTGAGCCAGATGGTGGTGGTGCACACTTTTAAATCCAGCACTTGAGAGGCAGAGACAGGCTAATCTATGTGAGTTCAAGGCTAGCCTGGTCTACAGAGCAGGTTTCAGGATAGGCTCCAAAACCACACAGAGAAACCCTGTCTCGAAAAACAAAACAAAACAAAAAAATCAATAAACACTGTGGGATTATAGCTTAATGGTCTAGCATTGCCTAATTTGTGCAAAGCCCTGAGTTCAATCCTCAGCATCAAAATTTTTATTAATTAAAATGAACCTGGTAATACAGCCCACACCTGTGGTTCCTGTACTCTGAAAGATGAGGTAGAGGATGGTCCAGGACTGGAGACTGAAGACTAAGGTACAATGGATCTTCAGTTCAAGGTTGACCTGGGCTACAAATTGAAACCCTGTCTCATTCCTACTCCTTCCAACACCAAAATAAGTAAAATCAAATGTTACCAGAAGGCTGAGGATGTGGTTACATCCTAGCATGCATAAAGCCACAGAAAACAGGCATGAAATACCAGAATTTGGAAAGTAGAGGCAGGAAGATCAGAAGTTTAAGATTGTCCTTGATTACATAATGATCTGGAGTTTGAGGCCAGTTTTAGGAACATGAGGCTCTGCAAAAAAAAAAAAAAACTAAACTAAACTAACAATAACAAAAACAGCCAAAAAATGTAAAAGCCGGGCAGTGATGGTACACACCTTTAATCCCAGTACTCAAGAGGCAGAGTCATGAGAATCTCTGTGAGTTCAAGGGCCAACCTGGTCTAAAGAGTGAGAGTTCCAGGACAGCCAGGGGTACTCGGAGAAACTCTGTCCCGAAAACAAAAACAAACAAACAAACAAAAAATCAAAAATCAAAAAACAAACAAACAAAACAAGGGCTAGGGAGATGCCATAGCTGGCAAATTTCTTTAGGCAGAGACAGGAGGTCCCTGGGTTTGCTGGTTGGCCAGTCTAACCAGTTGGTGAGCTCCAAGCTCACTAGAGGTCTTGTCTCAAAAATAATGCAGAGAAGGAATTGAGGAAGACACTCTATGGTAACTTCTGGCCTCTGCACACAGGTGTATACAAGTAATGAGCACCCCTACATGTGTGTACCCCAACACATGCACACATAAAATGATAAAGTGTTCCTGGGGTTCCATATATCTATTTACTGATGGGGTAAGCTAACCATGAACAGATCACAGAGCGCCCTACAGAACAAGCAGAGGAAGGAAGTTTATTCCTAAAGGGTTCACAGAGATGACTTAGATTAGCTGCTCTGAAAGAGAGTGGGCTGGGGCCATGGGAGAGACAGGTTTGCTTTCAAAATTTGAAATTTGAAGTTTAAACATTTGAACGTGATGACTCCCAGCACTCAGGAGGCAGAGGCAGGCAGACCTCTGTGAGTTTCAGGCCAGCCTGTTCTATATAACAAGTTCCAGGCCAACCAGGACTACATAGTGAGACCCTGTCTAAAATAAATAAATACATAAACAAATAAATAAACAAAATAAGAGGTTGAAGAGAGGGGCTGGAGAGATGGCTCAGTGGTTAAGAGCACTGCCTGCTCTTCCAAAGGTCCTGAGTTCAATTCCCAGCAACCACATGGTGGCTCACAGCCATTAGTAATGAAATCTGGTGCCCTTTTCCGGCCTGCAAGCATATATATGCAGGCAGAATACTGTATAAATAATTGAATAAATAAATCAAAAAAAAAAAAAAAAGAGGCTGAAGAGATGACTCAGTGCTTAAGAGCACTTGTTGCTCTTGAGGAGAACCCAGTTTCTGTTCCCTGAACTGACGTGGGATCTGTGACTTCTCTGACATACATGTATGCAGGCAAAACACTGATACACATAGATAAGTAAATCTTAATAATTTTTTTCTTTTGTCTTTTGTTTGTTTTTTCAAGACAGGGTTTCTCTGTGTAGCTTTGGAGCCTATCCTGGAACTCACTTTGTAGACCAGGCTGGCCTCGAACTCAGAGATCCGCCAGCCTCTGCCTTCCAAGTGCTGGGATTAAAAGCGTGCTCCACCACCGCCTGGCTAAATCTTAGTAATTTTTGAAGGTACTTAATGTTTATGGAATTGGATGATTACAGTGTCTAATCCCTGGTGTGCTTGTTTCATTGGTCTGGGGATAACCAGTTTTCAGTGCACCTTTCTTTTTAACTTTTTATATCCATTGCGAGGATTAGAACAAGAATGGTCCCCATAGGCTATATATTTGAATGCTTATTCACTAGGGAGTGAAACTCTTTGATAGAATTAAAAGAATTAGGAGGTGTGGCCTTGTTGGAGTAGGTGTGACCCATCAGGCCGAGTTTTCTTTCTCTGCTTGCAGATCAGGATGTATCTGACTTCTCCAGCACCATGCTTGCCTGCTGCCATGCTCCCTGCCATGGTGATAATGGACTGAGTCTCTGAAACTATAAGCAAGTCCCCAATTAAATGCTTTCTTTTGTGTGTTGCTGTGGTCATGGTGTCTCTTCACAGCACTAGAACAGTGACTAGGACAGCAATCAAATGTAAGGATATCTCTTTATTAAAGAACATTTTTAAGATTAATGTTATTTTATGTGCACTGGTGTGGAGATGTCAGATGCCCTGAAACTGGATTTATAGACAGTTGTGAGCTGCCATGTGGGTGCTGGGAACTGAACCCGGGTCCTCCGGAAGAACAGTCAGTGCTCTTAACCGCTGAGCTATCTCTCCAGCCCACATAAGGATGTCTTTTTTTTTTTTTTTTTATCTTATTGAGCTATACATTTTTCTCTGTTCCTCTCCCTTCCTATTCCCTCCACTTCAACCCTTTCCCATGGTCCCTATGCTTCCAATTTATTCTGGAGATCTTTTCTTTTTCAATTTCCCATGTAGACTAGATCCATGTATGTCTCTCTTAGGGTCCTCATTGTTGTCTAGGTTCTCTGGGATTCTGAATTGTAGACTGGTTTTCTTTGCTTTATGTCTAAAGGCCACTTATGAGTGAGTACATATGATATTTGTCTCTTGGGTCTGGGTTACCTCACTCAATATGTTTTTTAAATCATCCATTTGCCTGCAAATTTCAAGATGTCATTATTTTTTTCTGCTGTGTAGTACTCCATTGTGTAAATGTACCACATTTTCCTTATCCATTCTTTGGTCGAGAGGCATTTAGGTTGTTTCCAGGTTCTGGCTATGACAAACAATGCTGCCATGATCATAGTTGAGCACATTTCTTTGTGGTACAATTGAGCATCCTTTGGGCACATACCCAAAAGTGGTATTGCAGGGTCTTGAGGAAAGTTGTTTCCTAACTTTCTGAGAAATCGCCATAATAATATCCAAAGTGGCTGTACCAGTTTGCACTCCTACCAGCAATGCAGGAGTGTTCCCTTTATCCTACATCCTCTTCTCTCCAGTGTAAGCTGTCATCAGTGTTTTTGATTTTGGCCATTCTTAACAGCTGTAAGATGGAATCTCAGAATTGTTTTGATTTGCATTTCTCTGATGGCTAAGGATATTGAGCATTTTCTTAAGTGTCTTTAAGCCATTTTAGATTTCTCTGTTGAGAGTTCTCTGTTTAGATCTGTATGGCATTTTTTTATTGGATTATTTGTTCTTTTGATGACCAATTTCTTGAGTTCTTTGTATATTTTGGAGATCAGACCTCTGATGTGGGGTTGGTGAAGATCTTTTCCCATTCTGTAAACTGCCATCTTGTCTTTTTGACTGTGTCCTTTGCTTTACAGAAGCTTTTCAGTTTCAGAAGGTCCTATTTATTAATTGTTGTTCTTAGTGTTTTTGCTACTGGGGTTATATTTAGGAAGTGGTTCGCTGTGCCAATGTGTTCAAGTGTACTTCCCAATTTCTCTTCTATGATGTTCAGTGTGGTTGGCTTTATGTTGAGGTCTTTGATCCATTTAGACTTGAGTTTTACACATAGTGATAGATATGGATCCATTTTACTTTTTCTGTGTTGATATCCAGTTATGCCAGCACCATTTGTTGAATATGCTTTCTTTTTTCCATTTGATATTTTTTGCTTCTTTGTCAAAATTCAGGTGTTTGTAGGAGTGTGGATTGATATCTGGGTATTCAACTCAGTTCCATTGGTCCTCCTATCTGTTCTTATGCCAATACCAGGCTGTTTTCAGTACTGTAGCTTTGTAGTAGAGTTTGAAGTCAGGGATTGTGATGCCTCCAGAAGTTTCTTTATTGTACAGGACTGTTTTGGCTATCCTGGGTTTTTTGCTTTTCCATGTGAAGTTGAGTACTGTTCATTTGAGGTCTGTGAAAAATTTTACTGGGCATTGCACTGAATCTGTAGATTGCTTTTGGTAAGATTGCCAAGGATGTCATATACCTACCTAAAGGATCCTTCTTGGATCCTTCTTGGCCTTGTTCCTTCACATCCCCCAAAGATAAGCAGTCTTCTGATACTTATGGGTTTTCTTTCCTTAATTTTCTCTTGTAGTTTAGCATGTGTATATAGGTGGATTAAAACTTGCTGGGCGGTGGTGGCGCATGCCTTTAATCCCAGCACTCAGGAGGCAGAGGCAGGCGGATCTCTGTGAGTTCGAGACCAGCCTGGTCTACAGAGCTAGTTCCAGGACAGGCTCCAAAGCCACAGAGAAACTCTGTCTCGAAAAACCAAAAAAAAAAAAAAAAAAAAAACAAAAAACCAAAAACAAAAACAAAAAACTTTATGAGTGGAGGTCATGAGATGGCTCAGGAGCTGAAAGGGTTGTTTCCAAATCTGATGACCTGAGTTTGATCCCCGAGACCCCATATGATAGGAGGAGGGGATCAACTCCCACAAGTTGTCCTATGATCACCCAACATGTGCCCTGGCACACACATGCCCACACATACAAAATAGATAAATGTAAATTAAAAATAAAACATGATTAATTTTTTTTGAGGCAGGGTCTCATGCATCCAGATTGACCCCTTTCTCTCCTCTGTAGAGGAATAACTTGCCAGAGTTGGTTCTCTGCTTTCATCACGTGGATCTCGAACTAAACACAGATTATCAGGCTTCATGGCTAGTGCCTTTATCCACTGAACAGTCTTGCTGGCCCAAGGGATCCTGATTTAAAAGTGAAGTAAGCTATAAAACTATAAGAGCATGGAAAGGAGATGTGACTCAGTTCAGTGCCGCTGGGTTTTGCATTAAGCCCTGGATTTGTCCCTTAGCACTGAAGAAACCAGGTGTGGTCTCACATACCCATGATCCCAGCACTCAGTGAAGGCAAGAGGAGCAGATATTCTAGTTCATGCTTGGCTACATGGATGCAGTGTGAGGGTAGCCTGGGCTATAAGAGACCCTGAGAACCCAAGGTTTTGAGTGTGGTAGGCAAACTATCAACTGCGTGGCTTTCCTAGCCTGAGGCCCTATTTTAAACAACAGCTCCTCCCCCACAAGGAAAAGGAAGAGGATAAAGTAAAGCAGAATATCAAAACATCAAAATTAGAATATACAGTGCATAGTGTTTAGGGAAGGAAGTGGTATATCATAGAAATTGTAGAAATTCAATTTCTGGCATAAGAACATACAGGAGGACCAATGGAACCAAACAGAAGACCCGAATATCAATCTACACATCTTCGAACACCTGATATTTGATAAAGAAGCAAAAAATATCAAATGGAAGAAAGAAAGCATATTCAACAAGTGATGCTGGCATAACTGGATATCAACATGTAGAAAAATGAAAATAGACCCATATCTGACCCAGGTCTGATCTCCAAAATATATAAAGAACTCAAGAAATTGGACACTAAAGATCACATAATCCAATAAAAAAAATGGAGTACAGACCTAAACAGAGAACTCTCAACAGAGGAATCTAAAATGGCTGAAAGACACTTAAGGAAATGTTCAACATCCTTAGTCATCAGAGGAATGCAAATCAAACAACTCTAAGATTCCATCTTACACCTGTAAGAATGGCCAAGATCAAAAACACTGATGACAACTTATGCTGGAGAGGTTGTGGGGAAAAGGGAACACTTCTGCATTGCTGGTGGGAATGCAAGCTGGTACAACCCCTTTGGATGTCAGTGTGGCGATTTCTCAGAAAATTAGGAAACAACCTTCCTCAAGACCCAGCAATACCACTTTTGGGTACATATCCAAAAGATGCTCAATCGTGCCACAAGGACATGTGCTCAGTTATGTTCATAGCAGCTTTGTTTGTCATAGCCAGAAACTGGAAACAACCTAAATGCCCCTCGATCGAAGAATGGATAAGAAAAATGTGGTACATTTACACAATGGAGTACTACACAGCAGAAAAAAATAATAACAGCTTGAATTTTTCAGGAAAATGGATGGAACTAGAAAACATTATTTTGAGTGAGGTAACCCAGACACAGAAAGATAATTATCACATGTACTCACTCACAGGTGGTTTTTAAACACAAGACGAAGAAAACCAGACTACAAACCACAATCCTAGAGAACTTAGACAACAATGTGGACATTAAGAGAGACTTACATAGATCTAATCTACATGGGAAGTAGAAAGTAGAAAAAAGACAAGATCTCCTGAGTAAATTGGAAGCATGGGGACCTTGAGGGGGAGGGTTGAATGAGGGAGGGGAGAGGCAGGGAGGGGAGCAGAGAAAAATGTGTAGAGCTCAATAAATATCATGGAAAAAAAAACAGAAATTCAATTTCAATGTCTTAAAACACAGGGTTGTTTTTGTTTTGTTTTTTTGTTGTTTTTACTATTTTTTTAATTGGGAATCTTGATTGGAAAGTTTACACAACTATTAATCTTGTTTACCAAAGGCCAGACAGCAGATACTAACTAATCTAGGTCACAAAGCCTGCCCAAGTTCAGTAGTCCTGGCTCCCAGAGTAAAGGCCATTCAGTAACCTCATTCTTTGACAGCTATCAGCCTCAGTCAGCTCCCACCCCTGCCCCACCCCCAGCACTGGGACCTTACTGACAAAGGGGATAAACTTGTCTTGGCCTTGTCCTGCCTGGCCTCAGCTCCCAGGAAGGACAGAAAGCTGCTGAGGTGGTAGGCACTAGCCACCACTTACACATGTGTATTCTGTGCCAGACACTGGTCTGAATGTGGGCTCGTTAGCCGATTCATAGACAGCTCTAAATGGCAAGTTCTATTACTAACATCACTGAAGCTGTTTCATAATGGGGAAATGGAAGCTCACAGAGCCGGTAATTTGCATGTCTGGTGAGCAGCAGAGCTGGGACTGGAGCCCAGAGTGCCTAGCTTCAGGGTCTGTGTCCTGAAGCACAACCCAAAGCCCAGCTGCCTTTGAACAGATACTTACAGGCTAAGCCACAGCCGGTGGCCAGCTGTCAGAGATGGACGAATGTAAAACATTCTCCGTAGCGAAGACTGAAAACTTGGTCCCAGAATCCACTTGTCATGCTTTTTTGGGCTCTTAAAAAAAAAGTTTTCATATTTTTAGGTAAAAAAAAAAAAGGAATGTCTAGAGGAAGCCGGTCCCCAAGTCATCCCCAGCAGGCACAGGCACCTCAGACTTCTAGAGGAGGGGGAAAAGTCGGTCAGTAGTTCTGGAAAGGGGGGCTCTGCAGGGATCAGGACTCCAGTCCCAAGGTCAGTCCCATCTTATAACCATTTGAAACTTTTTTTTTTCTGGTTTTTTGAGACAGGGTTTCTCTGTAGCTTTGGAGCCTGTTCTGGAACTGGGTCTGGCCTCGAACTCACAGAGATCCGCCTGCCTCTGCCTCCCGAGGGCTGGGGTTAAAGGCGTGTGCCACCACCGCCTGGCTCAACCATTTGAAACTTCTGTGGAGAAGGTCCTTAGCCCCAGGGGAAAGCAATCCCGCCTCTTGACTCCCAGGGAGCCCACTGAGGCTTAAGGACTAGTGTGCACAGAATCAGCTCCCTCTGAATGGGAACACATTCATTTTCCCTTAAAGAGCCACACCTCTCCCACTTACCAGTCACTAAGAACACCTCTGCCACACCTTCCAACCGCTATGACTATGGTGTTCTGCCCAGTTCATGATGTTCTCCCAGAACTATGATGTTCATGGAGTCAAGCATATGGAGTGAAATTAATATGGAGCCAAAATTAATCCTCCCAGAATTTGTTCATGTGGTCCTGGGAAGCTGGACCAGGACTGGCCCAATGACCTGATTTTACCCAATCAGAATCTTCCAGCTGTCACACTGGCCATGGGTCATTAGTACACCTGTCAGTTGAGAGCATAGGCTCTTGATTTGAAAACTTTGGTCTCTGATGTCTTCTGGGAAGATACACAGGCTCCATCAGGCTACTCAGGTGCTTAAAGTCTTGCCATTAGGAGGTAGGATAGAAGTGCACATCTGTAATCCCAGGATTCAGGAACTGTGAGCTGGAAGAGCCTACCTCAAAACAATGAAAACAAAAACAAAACAAAAAACATTATCGTCTGTTTCTTACTGTAGAGGCAAAAGAACCAGCCTGCTTTTGCTGTTCCCGCCACCACGTTGTCCCTGCCTGTCACCATAACTCCCACACCATGATGGACTGAATCCTCTCAAAATAACTTACACTTTTTTTTTTTTTTTT